>JARHVA010001828.1:2545000-2657500 GCA_037957365.1 Torreya grandis | reverse complement strand
TCATTGCTTATAATTTCTTAGTCTTCAATTTATTAATCTTTGAAAATGGGATCAAAGATATCCTCTTATTGTTATAGATCTTCATTTTCTTAGCTTAAATGTTAATTTATGTGTCTACATCCTCCTATGGTAGTCATGTCTAGAGATATTTTATAATCTTGTTGTTGATATGTCATTAACATAGTTATATTTTCTCTATTATTTCTTGTAAATCACCTATCTCAATCGACTAGGAAAAGTCTATATTTGATGAACTCCAATGCACTACATAATTCTCCACTTACATTAGACCAATCTACATTTTGTTTCTAACCATGTGCCTTTTATGAGCCTATTTAATCATTTATTTCACTAGTTTTCACTATTAGATAATCATAAAAAAAAACATAAATATATATGTAAGCTAATTATATCTCTTATTAGTACTTCCCAAAAAATAGTAGTTTAATATTTCTAACATTTTATCAAAATTAGAATTCTTGTTTATTGTACATCCTTATCATTATGATATTATCTAGTTTTACACCTATATTATCACATAAAAAATTAGTGTTTTATCAAAAATAGGGTAAAACATAAGGAGGCATACCTTTATTAGTTTTCAACCTTCCTCTCCCTGCTCACAAAGACTTTACCAAAATTTTCCTTTCCAAAACTTGTATTGGCCCTAAATTTATTAAAATTATGTCAAAAATGTATACCTTATTCTAGTGGTAGAGATATCATTGGCAAAGGTTGAATTAATTTAAAAAATACCTATTGTGATGATGAGTATGCTCCTGATGTGGTGTAGATCAATAGAGTTAGATGACTTGGGGAGCCTTTTGGTCCTTGTCATCCTTGTTAGTTTTTGTTAATTATTGGATTTATGTTACTTCATGATATCTGAATGTGTAAAATAGATTTAAAATTAAATTTAACTAGGACTTCTGAGGAATTCATTTATTGATGATGGAATGTTTATGAGATATGCATTATAGGCTCATTGGTCTCATAGACTTTATCTGACCATATTGAATAACATTTAGAGTTGTGTCAATATTTTTTTGATATTGCCAATGTTGTTCTCATCAATGATTACAATGAGGGTGTTTGGATTGAAACAATTTCATCCATATCAACCTTTATCTTCTTAAATCATTCCATAAATATATGTGCTTGGATATTGGAAAAGGTACTGCATATCATCTCTTATTCTCAAATAATTATCCTCTCCATTACATTGTCTCTATATTATAGAGACTTGAATAAGGTTACATCAATATTTATCTCATCTTTACCACTTGTAATGAAAGCTTGTGCCTTATCAAATTTTCATCATAGCTTATTGATTGTCCTTCATCATCTTCAAATGTTGGGACATCCAATCCTATAGTTTTACCAAAAATTTCCCCAATTATGTTGATGCCATTTTTGACATCTTATTTTATTTACCCAAAAACATTAATATTTATTGTGTATTATATTTATGACATAACACATACAACTTGATATATTATAGTCATCATGTTGAGCACAACTATTATGATAGATTAATCATTAACATGGTAAGTTATAAATGCTTGAACATCCAATTTTCATCAATGACTTGTACTGACTCTAAGGAATTATCATCAATGGAATTTATTACCTTCATAATCACATCCTTGAGATTGTAGTTGTATTAATTAAATTATATCAAAATATCACCAATGGAGGATTTGAATTCTTCTACCCATTCTTGATTCTCTAGTACCATTTTTAATGTAAACATCTACTTTTTGGGGTATGATCATCAATGTAAATTGTGCTAGATACAACTTTGGTTTAATTTGTGAGGGTCATATATGTGTGGTTGGCATAATAAAAATATTCCTCCTTTTAGTTGTGACTTGAATATCTAGTTACCATGAGCCAAGTGTATCATCACCTTCTTAGAATTTTATCTCTTGTGATCCTATGTTGCTTGATCTAGACCCCCATAAACGTTTTTTTATGACTGCAACATTTATTTTACCTGCCCTATCACCTTTTTTTCTAACCCTTAGTATATGGGCCTTATGAATTGGTGTCTTTTAGTTATAGTGTAATTTTATTTTTATGACATGGTATCTTCTAGTTTTTCCTTCCCCATCTTCACTTTATTTTTTACCACATATTACATAATGTTTAGATACATCTATTTTTTTATCTTGGCCTTTGCATGTTCCTCATTCTCCTTCTTCATTATTTAATAATTTAATGTATTCTCTCTTATTCCTTGTGGCCCTCCTCTTAAATATCATTATATTCCTCATATTTATCCACTTACTCCATAATATTATCTTTCTCTTTTTTTCAATTTTAGCTCATTCTTGTGTAGTTTTGTCCTATGCAACCTTATTTTTATCTTATTTCTCCTTAAAATACTATTAATCTTTATTAATATTCTCCTCTTTCACAACTTGATCATTAAATGACTTATCATGACTTTATTTATCTTGTTTCACTTTCTCCTTTGTAGGTTCTTCTATTTCCTCCTTCACAATTTGAGTGTGTGCCATTATTGTATCTGTGAAAGGTTTTTCCCATAAAACATACTACTAGGTTTGTTATAGATGAGTTGAATAAGGAAATTATAAAGTCTGTGTAGTAATTTTTACATAAGATTTCTTTTTACTCATGATACAATTTGTTACATAAGAAATATTAATTAGATGAAAAACACCCTTAAAGGAGTTGAATGTGATCTTGGATATTGGGGAGTATTTGAAACCTTAGGGGTAATTCATAATTGAATGTGTAGGAGTGTGAAAATTTCGAGTATAAATGGGAGATAGATAGTTAATCACATATGGAGGAAACTGTGATGGTGATTATGGTGGGGTATATGTAATGTATTCAAATATTTTTTCCAAATGGGAATATGGTGGTGTTGAATGATCTGTCTACCAAGTTATCCATTTAGGAGAACAAAAAAAAATTTATAATCTATTGGTTGTGATATCATATTATTTATCTTATGTGTCTTCAACCTTGTTTCACTTTGTGATGATTTCATCTCCTTCTATTGTGGCATTGTGTGGCTAGTTGAAAAACCTTCCTTATAACTACCACTAGGTGTGCACAACCATCCTCTTCATAAAGTTTGTGGTTTATTGTCCCATATTTTTGGTCAAATTATTACTGATATGAATGGACTTGTGATATGTTATTCTTCATCCTCTTAATTATAAAGATTAACTTACACACATAGAGCTAGTGGGATTTATCCCACAAGCTCCTTGTTATGTTTCCTTATGAGAAACAAGCTTGGAATCATTTCAAATTCCTTTATGACATTCAGTGAAACCATTTTTCCATTTGTATATGTTTATTTTTATTTATTAAAAATGGATACTGCCACTTCCCCTGTGTTTTCGTTATTCCTTTTGTCTGTTCACCTTTATCGACTCTGGAATATCTAGGAAATTCATAACTATGACATTGTGGACCTTATTACTTATTTATAACCATGTGCATATCCTTCCAAAATAACAATTGATTGTCCTATTATCTATAAAAAAAAATCCCAATTCATCTAGTAAGATGCTATACAAATCTACTTGTGACACCTTTATTGTGTCATAATCTAATTACATAAAGAGTTTGGATAATATGGGGTCTTATTATGGTTGCATTATCTTTTGAGAGTTCTTATATGGAGGATATTTATGTGGATAAAATTATTGATACTTCCACTTCATAGGTGGTTTTTAGTTTCTAGGTTTTTTTTTAATTTTGGTACTATTTGTTATAATTATCTTGATAGTGTGTAATATTTAAAATGGAATTGCATTCTATGAAACATATTGTGTTGCTTCATGAGCTCTACCTTAACCATGATCATGTTGACAAATAATGGTAGTGGATATGTTGATCAATTTTCAAATACATGTTTCTAAATAATCACACCATTGTGCAAACATATGATGGAGGCTAAAGGTCTGATATACTACACTAAATCTTTAGGGATTTATGGGTGGTAATTAATAAGATATTTCATTTCTATTAGCCGCTTCTTGAACCTTTTTTATTATGAATAATGGTCTCTATAGACACATAATATTGGTATAATATCATTTTACATAGTTTTTTCCCTATTTTATCACACTTGGTCCATGTACACACAATTGACTATTTTTAGTACAACTTCCAAATATGTTGGGAATAATATCACCATACCTTAATATAGGTATTCCATGTATATTAATTTTATATTAAATTTTAGCCAATATTTGATTAATTTTTTTTTAGAACCTATAGACCAACTATTCATTTACCTGCATATGATCTCAGATGCTTTTAGAATGTCCAAAATACTAGTTGAGTGCATTTTCATATGCCCTCATAAGCCCATGTGTACTATTTTTTTAACTTATATGTACCATATGAATAGAGTGTCACATTATCAAATTATTTTAGGGTTTTAAATGTATATTTATGCCTTATATGAGTATATATATGGAAGGGTACCTTTGACCATTTATCTATTTATAATTCACATTCAATCCTCTTATAAGCCAAGACTCTCAATCGTATTTATCAATCTACATGTTTTAACATATTTTTTATTTAATAGTGTTAAATATGTATAAATTTTTTAAATATTATTTGGATTTTAATATATGACATTTAAGCATAAATCTAAATGTAAAGTAGAACTGATTGAAATTTAAATTGATAAGTGGCATATGCTAAAACTATTAAGTAAAACCAAGAGTAAGATACTTAGATTTTTTTTTATTTTTTTATTTTGTTTGATTGTAACTGATAATTGACAATGGAAATAAAACTAAGATATAATTGTGAAAACTCATATCTAAAGGTAGGGTCTTTGGATATTTCTAGAGAGGTTTATGTTCCTTAGAAAATAGTGTAGTTTGATAATGTTTTTTGCTTGTGGACTTGTTTGATTTGAATATGAAGAAAATATGACTATGATAACACATAAAAATATGTCTAATAATAGGGATGATATATTATTGTTCCATATATACCACATAAAAAAATCATTTTTCCTTGGAAATGCTAGGGGTAATTGTGATAGTTAAAAACTTGTAAAAAGGGGGAAGTGTAATGTTCTGAGCTAACCTAAATCACCCCCATTGATGATTTAAAAATAAATATGTATTTAGACACTCTAAGGGGGGAATAAATCTACACATGGTTCTCCCAAATATAGTGATTACATAATTATGCTCTTTCATTATATGCATATAACTAGAAATTTAGCCTTGATACTTGATACTGTTAACTCTTGAACTGATTTGGAATGCTTCATACTTGACTTATAACTGATCCTAACTATTCATATTAAACTTGGGAAGGATATGTATTATTTTATCAATGTGTACAAATGTAAAATATATTTTGTAGATAGATATCAAGTAACTTTGAAATAAGGTTTTAATTTTTTTATATAGTGATCGTTTTGATAATTTACTTTATATGACCATGTGAAATGTGTGGAAAGACCCATATGATTAATTTAAAATTTATAAATTATTAAATAAATGTCATGGGGATAAGTCTAGTCTAGATGGATATGTTTATGGTAGTGGACCTATCCACCTAGGTGGAATTATTCCAAAAAATTAGGGATAACTATTATGAGGTTGAAAGCAGTATGAGAGTGATATAAAGAGGTTTGAGCATTAAATTGGAAATTATTGTGTTCTAATGATGTATAACAAAGGATTTAATCCTTTATATATAAAAATATATTAAATAAATTATGAATAAGATTTATTTAATTAGATGTAAGTTAAGTGGTTCAAAATGTGTCAAGAACTAACATTGTCAAGTACATATGATTATACATAGGTTTTTACATTTTATCCCATTTATTATATTAAAAAAATACATAGATTAAATTAGAAAGATAAAATTGAGTGCATATAACACACATTTTATTTTGATAGGGAAGTCCAATTTTCTAGGGCATTCATTTTACTATTCCTTGCAACAACACATGAAGTAGTCATTGTTCATATTTGCAATTTGAAAAACCTAAATTGTTTTAATGAAGAGTAAGGAAGGAGTACACATATATGGAGATGAAACCATATTGACCTATAAATTATAAAATTATTGGATGAATGTTCCCCCTTCTTGAAGCACTTACAAAAATGGTTCTTCATGTTGAACCATTAGTGTATTGAGAGTGATCAAGTCCCAAATTTTGAACTAATCAAGCCCTTATATTGGAAAGATTAATTATCTAAATATAAATAGTGGGGAAAAGTACCCAATATACTAATCCAAAAAAATTTAGAACCATAATGGGTTCACTAAAACTAATGCCAAGGCCATATAGTGTCACTAGACTTGAATGTACATCACCCATAGCGGAAGGTAGAACCATAAAATAGGTTCTCTAGAAGTAATTCTAAGTATGTTGAGTGTCACTAGAATCAAATGTTCATTAATTGTATAAAAAAACACAAATAAAAATGGATTTATATTTTATTTGCATGATAAAAATAAAATGAATATTATTAAGGCCCACATCATGACCATAATGATAATAAACTTGATGTGAAATAATAACAATTCACCATTAAATTTATAAAATTATATTGTGGTGTATATGTGCATGAACTAGTATCATGAATTTTTAAAATTTTAAAATGTATATATGTGCATGAACCATCATCATGCCCTTGGAATCAGTGACAAATGATATATAATGCCATACATATATATGATCAACTATAACTTTATGTGAAACCTATATATTTAGTTCTTGGAACCTTTTTTCATATGTCCATGCATATGATTTTAAGTATGTATGAATATGTACTCAATTATTTTAAAAATTAGTTAATATTCATGTCATAATCCCACATAATCTATATCAATGGGACAATATCTTTCATGTATCTAATTTCTTTATTACTTTTAAAATTTTCAAACCTATATTTTTTTTTTAAATATATTTTTTGTTCCCATGGAGCCTGCTTGAATCTCTAAGACAAGCATAATATAATACCCACATTCTAGGGTTAGGTATGTATTGTTTAATTCATTCATGTATAAATATTAGTTAACCATATCATGTGATAAATATATAATCATGCCAACATGTGGAGACTATGTTATCATATTATAATATATGCCATCAAGGCTTGAATGAAACATGAGGAATATACGTATCATTTTTAAATAGATTTAGTAATGAGGAATAAATTAAATTAACCATATTTGGATAATACTATGCATTTAAATTTCATGATATGGATCATGGTACCGCAAATCAAGCTAAACAAGCACAAACACAACCCAAAATGTCATGTGATGCCACACATAATGCTAAGGGGCATACAAAAATTAAATGAAAATGTCACAAGAGAAAGGCCGAAGGTTACATGAATATGAAATTAATAGTGTATAAAATAATAAACATAAATTGTCACACACAAATCCAAGTGATATCACACAATAAGCAAGCAATTTTTAGCCTATAATGTAAGAAAGTAACAACATCAAAGGAGAATATACAAAACAAAAATTAGTATACACCATTATATGTATCAATGCCACATCATATACAAGTAGCACATTGATGTATAAAAATGTAACATATGATTAACTAGTCAGATATTTGTAATATATGTAGCTCAACATGGTAGAGAGGTCATTGATAGATATAACCTATGATAATGTTACTTGAAAAATAAGCTGCCCCACCATAGGCATGGCCATTAGTAGAATGGATTCTATCATATAAAAATACATTTTTAATATGTATGTATATTCAAAACTTATATACCTAATTAAATGCATGTGTATGAAAAAGAGTATTCTAGCTACCAAAATGTGTGATAAATAAAATATGTAAAGAAGTAAACTAGGAAGTCATGTCATGCTCAAGTCCCGAGTTTAGATTTTTTCATAATATTTTGAGTTTTTTTATATTTTAACATATTTTAATGCTTTTATATTTTCAAAATATATGAATTTTTAAAAACATAAAATAAATTATCCATTGATACCATTAATGGTTGGACCGTAGTGTGTGCCTATATCATAGAATCGAAGGGTGACTTCCTGTGAATGGATAATGATATATGTAGATGAATTATAATCTAAAAAATAAATAAAGTGTTGTAAAGAAACTATATTGATCATTGATCATATAATATGTTGTAATGTGTGTAAATACATAAGGTATAAGACTTGGAGGAGTCCGTTGTATAGCAAGAGAAGGTTTCATTGCATGTGTTCACTATGTAACATGTTAAATTATTTGAGGTACTTACTTCAGATGAAATGTAGAAGATGAAGATATCTTTTAATTATGAATAAATATCTAATTTTAATCTTGATATCTAAAAGGGTGTACTAATTTTATTTGAACTAACTATATATAAATATATTATGTAGTGCAACAAATATCTATGTACTATGTTCTTGAATAGATGTGATAACTAACTACACTAGTAGTGGGGGAGGAGGAAGAGATACCAATAAATATAGAGGTTACTCTTATTTAATGCCTATAAATTTAAACACTTGATTACAATCTATAAATTCGATACATTAATGTATTATGGATACCACTGCATACTTATAATATGTCAAAGACCCCTATGATTTATAGTAATATGGATGGAGTATTCATTTTCAATTAACCAACCTAAATATATAGAAATATATTCCTATGAGTATTATGTATATGTCCATTTAATTATTTAAATAACTTTGATGTATCTTGTAAATCATAATTTGTTTACCCAGGAGTGTGAATAAGTGTCATTGAGCACGCATTTTAACTTGACCCATTATCAATCATGACATTATGTATGGGTTTTTGTTGATATGAGCTAAAATAAATAGTTTTTATCTATATTAATCATCATTAACAATGTTTTTTCATCAAATTTTATCATATTACATGGTTTTAATTTACTTATAATTGTACTAATGATACCATCTATTAGATGTCCATATGTTGAAGGAGGAGGATGCTCGTTATATGGATGGTGTACCTCTAAATTATATGTATTTACTACTGCATCATAGTTTGGAAATTGATTACTAAATATTTTAAACTTTTAATTTTCATTCTATTATGGTATAGAGTCTTGTATGAGTGTGTTTAACTAAATAGTTTTTCCATCAATAAGAAATTATTTCTTATATCTTAGCCATCTTATTTGTATAATGTAAGATAAATTCATTGAGGGAGATATAACATTAGACTCAATTAAATCTAGTAACCATATAATAAGAGGTGATGGTAACCTTGAAGATTGCCTCCTTGGTGGAGTTGTTAATTTAGGCTTATTCACTGAGTGTGATACTACATTGACTATCACTTTTGCTTCATTATTTACTTCATTAGATATGAAATTTTATATTGGTTGATTTTAAAACTAGCATTTTAAATAGTTAGAGCATTTGGTGTGTTATTAAGTTTGTTCAAGGTTATGATATTAACTTCTCATTCTTAGACCATATGACATAACACATCAAAATATTTTAATATGTTTAACATGATAAAATAATGTAGTACTATAAATATTTGTGTGAACATATATTTTATGCCATAAAATTGGCCATCTTTGCTAGTATAACTTTGTATCCGATACATATTCATTGCTTGGCTCATTGGAACCTTTCTTGAGTTTAATTTTTTTTTGCATAAGATAGTTTTTCATGAATATAAATTATTTTACAAAAGGGTTGAAATATTTAACTAAATGGAGTTTAAGATCATATAACCATTTCAAAACATATGATTTTAGGCTTAGTGGAAATATCTTGGATAATATTTTGTCATCATAAGCATAATCCAAGCATGCTACATGAAATGATAAAATATGTTATTTAGGATCACCTTTACCTTCATAAATATGAATCTTAGGACATAAAAAATCCTATTGATAATAAGCAAAATGATATCTTATGTGGAAGAGTATCATGATGAAAGTTATAAAAATTGATTGAATGACTAGTTCTAGTGACACCTTACTTTAATTACAACACCTTAACATGCATGAATATAATAGTCTACTAAAGGGAATTCATATTAGAAAATATTTGTGGCATACCATGTGTAGTGATAAAAGGAGGTGTGTATGATGCATGAGTATAAATAGGCATATTAATCTATTTTGAATATTGAGATTCCAACATACCTAGGTATGATGTCACATATGTAACTAATGGTGTAGATATAGGAATAAAAGATATAGTACAAAATGAAAAAACTAAAGTGTAAGTATTGGCTTAATTAAAACAACATGAGAGATCATATTGTTCTCTCGATGAAAAGGGTTGATCCAATTTATTTTTTTCATCTCTTGAAATGTATCATAATTCATAAATTTTATGTGAATTCACCTTAAAATATTTTATTATTTATTTTTTTATTAATTTCCTATGATTTCTCTATATTATCTTAATTAGTATAAAAAATCATGACAATTCCATCAATATGGTGCATAGTATACATTATAGAGTTCAAAATTTATGAAAGGAGGTGTGTATGATGCATGTGTATAAATAGGCATATTAATCTATTTTGAACATTGAGATTCCATCATACCTAGGGATGATGTCACATATGTAACTAAAGGTGTATATATATGAATAAAAGATATAGTAGAAACTGAAACAACTAAAGTGGAAGTATTGGCTTAATTAAAATAACATGAGGGATCATATTTATCTCTTGATATAAGGGGTCGAGCCAATTTATTTTTTCATCTCTTGAAATGTATCATAATTCATAAATTTTATGTGAATTCACCTTAAAATATTCAATGATTTATTTTTTATTAATTTCCTATGATTACTCTATATTATCTTAATTAGTATAAAACATTATGACAAGTCCATCAATATGGTGCATAGTATACATTATAGAGTTCAAAATTTATGATTGTTCTTGTTTTGAATTCATATTCAAATTTTATAAAAATTACCTTGAAGGTGCTTCTCTTGTATAGGTATTATGGCATTATATAATATTGCAACAATATGAGTTCATGAAGGCTTGATGTTGTAAATTATTAATTTTAGCCTTTTTTATGATATTTGAATTTGATTAATGAAAATATATAGTGAATCCAAATAAAATTAAAAAAGTAAAATAAAATGTGATGATGATGAATATGAACCAAATAAAAAAATAAAATCAAAATTCATTCATTATAGCCATTATTTGATTGTGAAACTTTGAATTTGTAAACTAGACAAGGTTAGATATTTTATGCTTTCACAGTCCATACAAATTGAAATTATTGATTTTGGGAATAAAATTTGTTTTTATTATTTAACTCAATGTTTTAGATCATCATCCATGATCCTTCTTCAGGAGAAAATATTAATCGTTGAACAATAGCACCTAATTACTTAAATAGTGTGGAGAACAATAGTCACATGAGGTATTAAATTACAGGTTGTAGTCATTGCCAATATTTGGAAATGTGTCCACCTCATGGTTATTAAAATTTAGTATTTTACCTCAAAGTGACTAAGAAAGTAGAATTAGTAAATATAAAGTGAGTCCTTTGATTTTTAACCTAGGAATTAAACTATATGGGATGTTGATTAATGATTTACTAAAGTAAATTTGGTTAAAATTTTATTTTAATGTTATAATTAAAGTTCCTTTATTTTCCATTTGATAAGGTAAACTTAGGTTTTACAAGGACCTGGAACCACAAGAATGATATACAAAAGTTTTAAAATGCCTTTCACAGCCGAGATGAGTAAAGAGGAACACTAAAACATATAGTAAAACAAGAAAAAATTAAAGGTCCTTGATTACCGTAAAACTAAAAATTAATTAATTTTAATGTAATAATAAAAGGCCCTTTATTAAAAATGAAACTAAAAATTAATTAATTAAAAAAATTAATAAAAACCTAACTTAAAGGTCATTGAGAATAGGTATCCATATGTGACTTATTTCTAGGCCCTTGTCTCTATTAAGATTAAAGTAATGTTTACTGATATTAATGGTTTCCCTTAAATTTATATTATGGAAATGGATTCCAAATATATTAATTTCACATCTTCAATTCATATATCATGTTAGGTTTTGCATGAGTGCTCAGCCAACACCAACTTCTCTTTCCTTTCTAGTTAAAAGTTTGTAGTATGTTCCTTAATTCTCATGCAAATGGACCTCCCCATTTCCCTTATGTAAGTACTTCCATAGCAGAATTCAAATTTATAGACATAATTTTATAAATTGGGGTCTAGAGGGTATTTTATAGACCCTAATTCCATAAACAAATTGTTTATAATAAGGAATGTTGTATGGATATTTTGGCACTTGAGAATTTTAGCAATCATGTTAGAAACACCTTCAACATGGTAAGAATGAAATTGGGCCACCATATGATGTCACCTTATGGTTTTATCCCTAAGTATAATTATTTTATTATTTTATATCATTTTTAACTTGATTCCTTGTGTGACCATTCATTCTAAAAACTGTTTTTTAAGTCCTAAATTTTTTAATCTAGGTTGTCTTTATCACAAATTTAAAAAGCTCAGGTGGCTAAAGTCTTTGATACTCCTACCTTTTCAACTTGGTGATGATTATAATAGGCATTAAATTGATTAAAGGAATCATTGTTTATATTTAATAATTTTGGTTTCCTAATCACTTTGAGGTAGGATATTTCATATTAATAAACAAAAGGTGGGCACATTTCTAAATATTGGCAATGGCTACACCCTCTCATTTAATACCTCATGTGACCATTGATCTCCATGATATTTAAATAATGTGGGTCCTATTTTTAAACCATAAATATTTTTTCCTAAATAAGGATCATGGATGTTGATATAAAACATTGATGCAAATAAAAACAACACAGTTTATTCCCACAAGCTAGAAGTTCAACTAGGTAAGGTGTTTTATTTGCTAGCTCTCAGATATACTGATCCAAATAATAAATAATGAATGAGGCCTAAATAAGTAATAAATACATAATATTCCAATATATTTTAGCTACATTATCCCATCTATGAGGTACATTTAGAGAAAATTCCTTGGGCTGATTACTTACTAGTGCATGACAGAACCAAATAGCTAAAAATATCATATGGTTAAAAAGTAAAAACCCTCTACATTTATGATATACTATGATGTACATATAAAATAGAGTCATTATATATTATTTTATAATGTATTTAATATTGGAAAAATACTCTTAAAACTATGGATTGGGTCAAATTGCTTACCTCTTTTCCCAGAATGATAGATCCTATTAGTTTTAGAACTACCAAAAATCAATTCTAGAAAGAAAGAAAAAATAATGAAATAAAAATAAACTAAAATCCAACAAAAAATATTTTATTTCATGGAAACCAATGACTCAATATGAAACCACTAAGTTAAATATGAATTCTAGAGAAATTATCAATCAATTATTAGAAAGGATGATCATATTTATCTTTAGTTAATGGGAATCATGAATTAACATGAAACCCTAAGACAAAAATCAAAAAAATAATGTTAAGGAAAAAAATTGGTTCACTAATATGTTTTAACTTGTTTTTTGTTTAATAGTGTTTAATAGGTATAAAAATTTGAAAGATTATTTAGATTTTAATTTATGAAATTTAATCATAAATTTGAATGCAAAGCAAAATTGAAATTTACAAGTGGCATATACTAAAAACAGTAAGTACAATCAAAAGTAAGACACTTATCTTTTTATGATTTTTGGTTGATTATAACTAGTTTTTGATAGTAAAAATTAGGATAAGAATGGATTGTGACAACCCCAATCTAGAAGTAGGGTATGTGGATATTTATATACATGTATGTACTCCCTGGATAATAATGTAGGCCAATTATTTCCATTGATTACATACTTATTTGTTTTGACTATGATGGAACCATAACTTTTATACCACCTATGATTTTTTTATTTAAGAGGGTTGAGATATTTCAATTATGTAGATACCACGTGAAAAATCCTTGATTTTATTTATATTTTCCTTGGAAACCCTATAGGTGGTGTGAAATATAGAAACCTACAAAAAATTATGGAAAGTGAAAAGGGTTGAGCTGACCCCAATCATCCCCATTGATGATTAACAACTACATATATATCTAAACACTCTAAGGATGAAATCAATCCACACATATTTATCCCAACTAGAGTGATTATGCAATTGTGATCATTAACTATATGTATATAGCTATAAATTTGTCCTTAATACTTGATAATGTTAGCTCTTGACTTTATTTGGAATGCTTCTGAATTGATTTTGGACTAATCCTAGTGATTGATATTGAGTTTATGAATAGTAGGGAATATTTTCTTAGTGTGTAGTAGTGTAAAATATATATTCCATAGAGATATCAAGTCCCTTTTAAATGAGGTTTTGATTTGTTTATATAGTGAACCTTTTGAATGATTTCTTTTAATAAACCTTAAAAATTATGTGGGAAGACCTATATGAATATTTCAAATTTCAAAAACTAGTTGTTAAATGGTGTAAAGAAAAGGATGCTCTAGGTGGATAGGTCCACAATATGTGGTGAGACAAATCAAGAAAGATCTTTTGATAAGATATTGATCTTTAATTAGATATTCATGATGTAGTATTAAATAGATTTGACCATTGGCTTGGAAAATACTATGTAGTAGTGATAGTGAATATATGTATCAAGGCAACATATAGATAAATGGTTTAAAGGAATGAAAAACAAGATTCCTATATTTAGGTGTAAGTCAATTGGTTCAATATGTGTCAAGAATTAACATATTTAGGGACTTGTGACTAGTTTTAGGTATATACACTACATCGATAGGACATCACCATTACTTATCATGGATCTTGCTCATTAAGAAAATATTATTCTACATTACCATTACTTGTCATGGATCTTGAAAGTTGAGCCAAAATTATTTATAAATATTTTTCAAGTCTTAAGTCATCAATAAATATTGTTTCTACACATTTTTCAAGTATTTTTCAAGTCTTGTGCCATCAATAAACTTGTTAGAGATTTTATTCAACTACACATTACTAAAAATAGGTATCATTCCATCATGTAAAATACTTATCTTCAACTCATACAAAGCTTTCTAGACCAATTTTTTTAGTGCGTTGACAACAAGCTAAGTCAAAAAATCAAAGAAGAAGAAATGATTTGTTTCAATAAAATTATAAAAATGCAAGTAGAAAAAAGATCTGAATTAGATTGAGAACTTATACCTATTTTTTTGTGTCCTAATCACAACCTATCAATCATATTATTCACTTATTGATCCAATCCTTGATGTTCTTTTCCTCAATGTCAATCCTATCATAAGGTCCCATATCTATGAGTTTGGCCAATATTGATATTTAGATCACTTTTAATAATTCTAACATCTCTTGAAAGTCTACTAGTAAGCTAAAATTTAAATTTTTATGTTGTTACATATTAGTTAATTTTTCAAAAGATATATTATTTATGTTTAACATATATGTGTGTGTGTGTGTGTGTGTGTGTGTGTGTGTGTGTGTGTGTGTGTGTGTGTGTGTGTGTGTGTGTGTGTGTGTGTGTGTGTGTGTGTGTGTGTGTGTGTGTGTGTGTGTGTGTGTGTGTGTGTGTGTGTGAGTTTATTTATTCTTTCAAATAATATTTGTGTTGCACAATAGTTCTAAATTTTACACAAAGTTTGCATCATTGTGTACTCAATATTTTTAAGATAAATTTGTGAACCATGAATTTTCTTACACTTAAGTTAGGGTTTTCACATTACTAACTCTGAGGGTTTTTTTCATCCATTTTAGATTCTGACTATATGGTTTTGTTCTCCCTTCCAATACTTAGGTTTTCTCTTAACTTTATATGTGGCATTTCTTGGTTATAATCATATATCATATTAGTGAAATGGAATCAAATGATTTATGTTGTTCAAATCCAATGTTTTTAGATGTGAATGTCTCAATTATGAAAATTTTATCAATGTCTTTTTCAATATTTATGAACAAATTTTCTTGAAAATATTAGTCTCATTCATGAAATTATACATATGTTTAATTATGCAAGTATATATTTTCATAGAGTTTTTAATTTTAAAGATTCATTTTCCTAACCCATGAGTAATAATGTTCCCATGGATACCATCAATAATAATATACAAATTTTGAAAGATCCATTGAGGATATTATTACATATTCCAAGGATTTTTTCCCCTAATGCATACATAGGAAACTTTGAAAGGAAAGCACACAATATATCCTAAAAAAATAGTGCATATCAATCTTGGATTAATTCTAATACTGTACATGATAATCCCATAGTTTGTAAAACCCTTAACTCACTACCACCCCAATATTTTAGAATGCTTAATTTTATATTATTTCATGAAATTACTAATTTTTATCTGTATTTTAAATTTAGTATTTTACCTCAAAGTGACTAAGAAAGTAGAATTAGTAAATATAAAGTGAGTCCTTTGATTTTTAACCTAGGAATTAAACTATATGGGATGTTGATTAATGATTTACTAAAGTAAATTTGGTTAAAATTTTATTTTAATGTTATAATTAAAGTTCCTTTATTTTCCATTTGATAAGGTAAACTTAGGTTTTACAAGGACCTGGAACCACAAGAATGATATACAAAAGTTTTAAAATGCCTTTCACAGCCGAGATGAGTAAAGAGGAACACTAAAACATATAGTAAAACAAGAAAAAATTAAAGGTCCTTGATTACCGTAAAACTAAAAATTAATTAATTTTAATGTAATAATAAAAGGCCCTTTATTAAAAATGAAACTAAAAATTAATTAATTAAAAAAATTAATAAAAACCTAACTTAAAGGTCATTGAGAATAGGTATCCATATGTGACTTATTTCTAGGCCCTTGTCTCTATTAAGATTAAAGTAATGTTTACTGATATTAATGGTTTCCCTTAAATTTATATTATGGAAATGGATTCCAAATATATTAATTTCACATCTTCAATTCATATATCATGTTAGGTTTTGCATGAGTGCTCAGCCAACACCAACTTCTCTTTCCTTTCTAGTTAAAAGTTTGTAGTATGTTCCTTAATTCTCATGCAAATGGACCTCCCCATTTCCCTTATGTAAGTACTTCCATAGCAGAATTCAAATTTATAGACATAATTTTATAAATTGGGGTCTAGAGGGTATTTTATAGACCCTAATTCCATAAACAAATTGTTTATAATAAGGAATGTTGTATGGATATTTTGGCACTTGAGAATTTTAGCAATCATGTTAGAAACACCTTCAACATGGTAAGAATGAAATTGGGCCACCATATGATGTCACCTTATGGTTTTATCCCTAAGTATAATTATTTTATTATTTTATATCATTTTTAACTTGATTCCTTGTGTGACCATTCATTCTAAAAACTGTTTTTTAAGTCCTAAATTTTTTAATCTAGGTTGTCTTTATCACAAATTTAAAAAGCTCAGGTGGCTAAAGTCTTTGATACTCCTACCTTTTCAACTTGGTGATGATTATAATAGGCATTAAATTGATTAAAGGAATCATTGTTTATATTTAATAATTTTGGTTTCCTAATCACTTTGAGGTAGGATATTTCATATTAATAAACAAAAGGTGGGCACATTTCTAAATATTGGCAATGGCTACACCCTCTCATTTAATACCTCATGTGACCATTGATCTCCATGATATTTAAATAATGTGGGTCCTATTTTTAAACCATAAATATTTTTTCCTAAATAAGGATCATGGATGTTGATATAAAACATTGATGCAAATAAAAACAACACAGTTTATTCCCACAAGCTAGAAGTTCAACTAGGTAAGGTGTTTTATTTGCTAGCTCTCAGATATACTGATCCAAATAATAAATAATGAATGAGGCCTAAATAAGTAATAAATACATAATATTCCAATATATTTTAGCTACATTATCCCATCTATGAGGTACATTTAGAGAAAATTCCTTGGGCTGATTACTTACTAGTGCATGACAGAACCAAATAGCTAAAAATATCATATGGTTAAAAAGTAAAAACCCTCTACATTTATGATATACTATGATGTACATATAAAATAGAGTCATTATATATTATTTTATAATGTATTTAATATTGGAAAAATACTCTTAAAACTATGGATTGGGTCAAATTGCTTACCTCTTTTCCCAGAATGATAGATCCTATTAGTTTTAGAACTACCAAAAATCAATTCTAGAAAGAAAGAAAAAATAATGAAATAAAAATAAACTAAAATCCAACAAAAAATATTTTATTTCATGGAAACCAATGACTCAATATGAAACCACTAAGTTAAATATGAATTCTAGAGAAATTATCAATCAATTATTAGAAAGGATGATCATATTTATCTTTAGTTAATGGGAATCATGAATTAACATGAAACCCTAAGACAAAAATCAAAAAAATAATGTTAAGGAAAAAAATTGGTTCACTAATATGTTTTAACTTGTTTTTTGTTTAATAGTGTTTAATAGGTATAAAAATTTGAAAGATTATTTAGATTTTAATTTATGAAATTTAATCATAAATTTGAATGCAAAGCAAAATTGAAATTTACAAGTGGCATATACTAAAAACAGTAAGTACAATCAAAAGTAAGACACTTATCTTTTTATGATTTTTGGTTGATTATAACTAGTTTTTGATAGTAAAAATTAGGATAAGAATGGATTGTGACAACCCCAATCTAGAAGTAGGGTATGTGGATATTTATATACATGTATGTACTCCCTGGATAATAATGTAGGCCAATTATTTCCATTGATTACATACTTATTTGTTTTGACTATGATGGAACCATAACTTTTATACCACCTATGATTTTTTTATTTAAGAGGGTTGAGATATTTCAATTATGTAGATACCACGTGAAAAATCCTTGATTTTATTTATATTTTCCTTGGAAACCCTATAGGTGGTGTGAAATATAGAAACCTACAAAAAATTATGGAAAGTGAAAAGGGTTGAGCTGACCCCAATCATCCCCATTGATGATTAACAACTACATATATATCTAAACACTCTAAGGATGAAATCAATCCACACATATTTATCCCAACTAGAGTGATTATGCAATTGTGATCATTAACTATATGTATATAGCTATAAATTTGTCCTTAATACTTGATAATGTTAGCTCTTGACTTTATTTGGAATGCTTCTGAATTGATTTTGGACTAATCCTAGTGATTGATATTGAGTTTATGAATAGTAGGGAATATTTTCTTAGTGTGTAGTAGTGTAAAATATATATTCCATAGAGATATCAAGTCCCTTTTAAATGAGGTTTTGATTTGTTTATATAGTGAACCTTTTGAATGATTTCTTTTAATAAACCTTAAAAATTATGTGGGAAGACCTATATGAATATTTCAAATTTCAAAAACTAGTTGTTAAATGGTGTAAAGAAAAGGATGCTCTAGGTGGATAGGTCCACAATATGTGGTGAGACAAATCAAGAAAGATCTTTTGATAAGATATTGATCTTTAATTAGATATTCATGATGTAGTATTAAATAGATTTGACCATTGGCTTGGAAAATACTATGTAGTAGTGATAGTGAATATATGTATCAAGGCAACATATAGATAAATGGTTTAAAGGAATGAAAAACAAGATTCCTATATTTAGGTGTAAGTCAATTGGTTCAATATGTGTCAAGAATTAACATATTTAGGGACTTGTGACTAGTTTTAGGTATATACACTACATCGATAGGACATCACCATTACTTATCATGGATCTTGCTCATTAAGAAAATATTATTCTACATTACCATTACTTGTCATGGATCTTGAAAGTTGAGCCAAAATTATTTATAAATATTTTTCAAGTCTTAAGTCATCAATAAATATTGTTTCTACACATTTTTCAAGTATTTTTCAAGTCTTGTGCCATCAATAAACTTGTTAGAGATTTTATTCAACTACACATTACTAAAAATAGGTATCATTCCATCATGTAAAATACTTATCTTCAACTCATACAAAGCTTTCTAGACCAATTTTTTTAGTGCGTTGACAACAAGCTAAGTCAAAAAATCAAAGAAGAAGAAATGATTTGTTTCAATAAAATTATAAAAATGCAAGTAGAAAAAAGATCTGAATTAGATTGAGAACTTATACCTATTTTTTTGTGTCCTAATCACAACCTATCAATCATATTATTCACTTATTGATCCAATCCTTGATGTTCTTTTCCTCAATGTCAATCCTATCATAAGGTCCCATATCTATGAGTTTGGCCAATATTGATATTTAGATCACTTTTAATAATTCTAACATCTCTTGAAAGTCTACTAGTAAGCTAAAATTTAAATTTTTATGTTGTTACATATTAGTTAATTTTTCAAAAGATATATTATTTATGTTTAACATATATGTGTGTGTGTGTGTGTGTGTGTGTGTGTGTGTGTGTGTGTGTGTGTGTGTGTGTGTGTGTGTGTGTGTGTGTGTGTGTGTGTGTGTGTGTGTGTGTGTGTGTGTGTGTGTGTGTGTGTGTGTGTGTGTGTGTGAGTTTATTTATTCTTTCAAATAATATTTGTGTTGCACAATAGTTCTAAATTTTACACAAAGTTTGCATCATTGTGTACTCAATATTTTTAAGATAAATTTGTGAACCATGAATTTTCTTACACTTAAGTTAGGGTTTTCACATTACTAACTCTGAGGGTTTTTTTCATCCATTTTAGATTCTGACTATATGGTTTTGTTCTCCCTTCCAATACTTAGGTTTTCTCTTAACTTTATATGTGGCATTTCTTGGTTATAATCATATATCATATTAGTGAAATGGAATCAAATGATTTATGTTGTTCAAATCCAATGTTTTTAGATGTGAATGTCTCAATTATGAAAATTTTATCAATGTCTTTTTCAATATTTATGAACAAATTTTCTTGAAAATATTAGTCTCATTCATGAAATTATACATATGTTTAATTATGCAAGTATATATTTTCATAGAGTTTTTAATTTTAAAGATTCATTTTCCTAACCCATGAGTAATAATGTTCCCATGGATACCATCAATAATAATATACAAATTTTGAAAGATCCATTGAGGATATTATTACATATTCCAAGGATTTTTTCCCCTAATGCATACATAGGAAACTTTGAAAGGAAAGCACACAATATATCCTAAAAAAATAGTGCATATCAATCTTGGATTAATTCTAATACTGTACATGATAATCCCATAGTTTGTAAAACCCTTAACTCACTACCACCCCAATATTTTAGAATGCTTAATTTTATATTATTTCATGAAATTACTAATTTTTATCTGTATTTTAAATTTTTTACTAGTATTTTGGGAGATATAATACCAAATATATAATATTACTAAAAATATATATAAAATCTTAAAAATTTATGTTTTTGATTGGTTTTATAGACTTACTAATGGATCTTTGCATATATTACTTTAGTTAGAAGACACCCTTTTAGCATAACACATAAACAACAAAGGACCATGTGTTATATATGTGCATCTTACCTCTCTTCACAAATAAAGATATGAACATGTTAATTATTATTTATTATGAATTAAGTATTATATGCATCATTTGATATATGAAAAAACAAATTTTGAAAAGTAATATTTTTTTATGGGTCTCATCTTAACTCTCAAATAGAAATTACTTTATCAAACTTGTGAACCTCTCTAATATCCTTTCATTGGGACTATTTCACTAGAAAGGATCTTACATATGTCTAAAATATTTATCATACTACTAACATTCATATTTGAAACTCTCCAACTAAAATCTACATCTCACCAAATAATACATCTTGACCATGGGTTATAAAAAATATGAATCCTACAAAAATTCCTAGATCTTATCCTTATTATCCAAATTAATGTTTTGAGTTGAAGTGTAATATTGAATACAATTATTAAATTAAGGTTGCTTTTGATTATTCATATTTATAGTGCCTATTTTTAACCAACTTAATTTAGATCAGGATATTATTATCAAAATCATAAAACACATTCTAGTAGATTTTCATGTTTTTGTGATAAAATCAGCAAAAATAATAACCCTATTTTTTAACCAACTTAATTTTGTGTTAGCCATTTTAGTGTTAGTATTCCAAATTTACTATATGTGTATATTTTTTAATCTATTTAATTTTTGGGTGAGAATAATGTGCATCTAGATTTTTACATCAGGGTTTGCATCAAAAATTAAATGTTTTACATAGTGACACAAATTTGTCATGATTTGTTTATTTAAAATTTTTATTACAGATATATTTAAATAAATTTGATTAAATAATTATATATAAATAAATTCATCATTTTATATGATTCAGAGAGACATCATTTTCTACTCCACCTCTGATACTTGTAACTAATAATACATGCAACCAATCTTCTGAACCTTCTCTTTTTAATCAAATCCCTCACTAGGCTTGGTGTTATTCTCATATATATCCTACTGAATATGATTATTTTATTTAATTATATCTACCTTTATAACCTATATACACTTCAAATTCATCCTTTATTTTCATTCCATTCCTCTTCTTTCTCCCTTTCATACAATCCTTCACTAACTTCACTAGGCTATTATATGCTTCTTGGACCAAATCACCTCAATTATTGATTTAGGTCTCATGTAGATAATATTTAAATTTTATATCATTTATTAATCTTAAAACATTATTTAAACACAACTCAAACCCTCTTATAACATCAAATTCCTTCTACATTTATCAATTTCTCAACCAAACTTTCCTCCTAGTAGCCTTTTTTAGGAATTATTCCCTTGTACAGATAGATGATGACCTATATTGATAAACCAATATTATATTAAGGTACCCTATATCCTATACTCTCAATCCACAAATTTTCATTACCTAACTTACTTCGTTCAACTACTTTTCACCTCTTTTTCTTTATAATTAGCCCTTTGTTAGGCTTAACTACCCCTATTTACAACACAATCAACTCATACCATACTATATCATACTATAACAAAATATAAGTATGAAAATATCTTATTATAATTTAAAACATAACTATTGACCAAATTTTAGGGTTTTTATATGGTGGAAACATCTGCAAAGTCAAATTTTGTGTTGAATCTCTAACTTAGGGTTTTCCACAGTCTGTGTGAGCCTGAGGGGAATACTTTGTTATTTCATGTTTAAAAATAAGTTTTAAACTTTTATGAGGGATGTATTATGTTTTAAAAAATTCTATAAACATTATTCAATCATTAAAGTCCTCTATTAATACCTATTTTCAATAATTAACTCAAATGTTGGCTTTGACTATGTGTGCAGATACAATCTACACATGGTCTGAGCACCTTAGATTATGAAATACATATCAAAACAATTTGAAATAATAAAATAACCTTAAATAAAATTTAATAAGTAACTTAAAAATAATTTATATGTTTCCACTAATCTTGGTTTTCAATATTTCTCACATATATTGCGTAATTCTTCTAAGGAGTTACTTTGATTCATGACTATCACATAGACAAATTTTCTTTCCATAACTAAAACTTAGAGTCATTATTATTAGTCTCCAAAAATTACCTATATGAAAAAATAAACCTTACCCTCGTCATTTCAATCTATAAATCCATTTAGCATTTACTATGGCTTATTGCTTGATTCTTACATTCAATGTCTTTAAGGGAACACAAAAATTTGAAGTCTTTCCTCTTTAACTCTGTAACACTAGCATGTTGTTACTCAACAATGTATTTCAGACCACATGAAATGGTATAATATTTTAATATACACAAACACAATATAACATAGGTAAATAACACAAACACAATAATCTTTATTGCTTTATGCAAACTGTATACAACTTCATTTATGTCAATTTTTGGTCCTTCCAGGACAATACAGAGGATCTTAGCCTATATTCGTACATAATTTAATTTTTTTACCTTTGATATAGTTACACTAACTTCATCCTATAACCTTATACCTCTCCTCCTTCCTAAATCCCTTACTAGTCCTCTTTTAACATGCATCATTTCCTTCTTTCTTGCTAGTTACTTATGTGAAGGTAGTTACAAACTACTTGCCTAATGAAATTACATTTTGCTCACATTTTATTACACATTTGACCATATTTAAAAATCTTTAAAGAAACCCAAGACCTCCCCAAACTCAAAACTATCATTTTCATGACACTTAACACCCACTTATGAATCTAGCCTAATTGACACTTTATTCAATTTTCAAATTGGAGTTTTGGTAGCAAAACCCCACATGATCATAAATTTGAATTATATGAACTCCTAAGACTCATAAAAACTTTATAAAATTCCTATAATACTTATATCACATTATGTAATCAAAATTATTTTTTTAATAATGCCCCTACATCATATTACCAGCTTGGAAAAGTTTCACATGATCTTTTGATTGTTTTACATTTATTTCAACTAGTATTTCATGTAGATAGACATGATATATAGATCTAGACTTGTAATTATTCTTCCCTCTTACTATTTTGATCCAATATATACCTACAACTAAAAATAAATCATTAAAAAAATCATGTTTCTCCTCATACCTTTGAGGCATAATCTAACTCTTCTCATTATTTTCATGTTTTCCTTACTACCAAGCATCTTCATATACGCTATATGGACCATTATTAATCTTTTAATTAGTCACAAACTCATCTTATTCTTCTCCTTCTATTATTTATCCTTAATGTATAACTTGTCTTTCAAACTTAGTATCTTCAACTTCATCATGTAGCTTATTTTCTTGTACTTGATCGCTTTTTTCCTTCTTAATTGCTCTTATATTAGATACCATTGCTACATGTCATAGGTATATGTTATCTTTTTTCACTTCCTTTTTCATATATTTATACATTTGATAAAGACAAAAGTTATCTTCCCTCTTCATAGCTTCATACACACTAGAATATTCTTCAAAATATGCATAACTTTGCTTGTTATTATTTCCTAATGATCCTTTGTCTTCTTTTTCATCCTCTTGAGTGAGGACCACTTCACACTTCATGCCATATTGCCTCATAGATGACTAACCTGATTATTACTCTTCTGACATCAAGAATCTATATTGAACTTCTCCTTCCTCTTGGTTCTTTTTAAACACCACTTGATCAAATTCTCTTTCATATTATTCCTTTATCCTAAGTATTGGCTCACCTAGTTCATTTTCTTCATCATTTCTCACACCTACATACGTACATTCCAAAATAACATTAGACTGATAATCATGTGGCTTACTTGTCCCCTTATCTATCTTCTTAGGATTTTTGGTTATCATCCTCAACTATCTTCTCATTTTACACACTTCTGCTTACTTTTTCTTCTTCATCATTATTTGTTTGAGAGGACATCTCATTTTTTTTCTAGTTCCAACTAGAAATTTTGGTCTAAGCTCCTCCAAAACTTTCTCTAAACCTGTCAAAACTTCCATCAACCCAAAAATATTAGTTTTTGAAACTTTATCTTTCTCTATTTCCTTGTGGCAACCTTAATACTTCAATCCCTTCATCTCTCTTCCACTCTCTATGCTCTCTCTATCTTCACTCTCTCTCTCTCTCTCTTTGGGTCTCACTTGGACCTATCTCTCTTATTGAAAATATTTTCTTCTTGTTTCCTCAATGTCACTTGGGTCTTCTAACTCTCTTTCTTCAATATTTACTTGAGCTTACTCTTTTGAGCTTTCACTAGCTCTCTATATCTCACAAATCCTCTATGGCTTAATATCTATTTCCACACAGTCTTACATTTTTTCCTCTCTTTCCATTCCTACAACTTTATTTAGAAACCTTCCAAACAACCTTCAACACTATTTCATGAGCTTATCAAATACATAAAATGAAAATAAAAGCAAACATGTACCTTTATTTGCTTGAAATATTTATTTATCCTCTTCCCAAATAAATTCCATCCTGATACCAAATGTCTCTCATAGATTCATCATTATTTGCTTCTTCAACACCTCTGATACCTAAAATTAATAATGCATGCAACCAATCTTCTGAACCTTCTCTTTTCTATCAAATCCCTCACTAGGCTTGGTGTTATTCTCATTCACATCATATTGAATAGGATTCTTTGATTTAATTATATATATTTTAGAACCTATTTACACCTCATAATCATTCTTTTTCATTCCATTCACCTTCTTTCTCCCTTTCATATAATCCCTCACTAAATTCACTAGGTTATAAGCTTCTTTGACCAAATTACCTCAATTATTTATTTAGGTCACATGTTGACAATATTTAATTTAGATATACTCTCTTAAGATTAAAAAAATTATTTCAACTCAACTCAAGCACTCTTATAACCTAAACTACCTTATACACTTATCAGGTTCTTAACCAAACTTCCCTCCTAGTAGCCTTTTTAGGCCTTATTCACTGGTATAGATAGATTTTGACCTATATGAAGAAACCAAGATGATATTAAGGTACCCTCTATCTTATAAATTTAATAAACAAAGTTTCATTACCTAACTCACTTGTTTTAACTAATTTCTCACCTCTTTCTCTTGATAATTATCCCTTTATTAGACCTAACTACCCCTATTTACAACACAGTCAACTTATATCATACTTTTCCACACCGTAATGAAATATAAATCTAAAAATATATTATTATAATTTAAAACCCAAATACTAACCAAATTTTAGTGTTTTTATATAGTGTTAATGTACTCAAAGTCAAATTTTGTGTTGAAACCCTAATTCAGTGGTTTTCACAATTTATGTGAGCACGAGGGGAAATTAATTACTTTTAAGTTTCAAAATAATTTTAAAAATATTGTAAGGGATTTATAATGTATTTAAAAATTCTATAAACCTTATTCAATAGTTAAATTCCTCTCTTAATACATATTTTCAACAATTAGCTCAAATGTTGGCTTTGATTGTGTGTGTAAATACAATCTACACAGGGTCTGAGCACCTTAGCTTATGAAATACATATAAAAATGATTTTAAATCACACATGAACGTTCAATTAATTTCAAGAAGGAAATTACCAATAATTTATATGTTTCCACTAATCTTCCTTTTCAATCTTTCTAACATATATTAGATAGTTCACTTTGATTCATGATTGTCACATAGACAGAATTTCTTGCCATGGCTAAAAATCAAAGCCCTTTTTATTTTTAGTATACACCAATGTCCTATATGTAAAAAATAAACCATACCTTGATCATTTAAATATATAAATCCATTTATAATTTACTATGGTGTATTACTTGATTCTTCCATTCAATGTCTTTAAGGGAACACATAGAATTTTGAATTCTTTCCTCTTTAACTCTACAACACTAATAGGATTTTAATTAAAAATTTATTAAAAACCACATTAAATATTATAATATTCATAATATACATGAATGCAATAAAATATAGGTATATAACATAAACACAATAGTCTTTATTACCTTATGCAAATTGTATACAACTTCATTTATGTAACTTTTTGGTCCTTCCAGGACAATACAGAGGATATTAGCCTATCTTCATAATTAATTTCCTTTATGTACCTCTAATATAGTTATACTAACTTCCTCCCACAAACTTCTACCTCTCCTCCCTCCTAAATCCCATACTATTCCTCTTTGAACATGAATTGTTTACTTCTTTCTTGCTAGTTACTTATATGAAGGTAGTTACAAACTACATGCCTAATGAAATTATATTTTACTCACATTGCATTAAAAATTTTACCACCTTAAATACTCTTTTAATATACCTAAGACCTCTCAAAACTCAAAACTATCATTTTCATGATACTCAACACCCACTTATCAATCTAGCATGATTGACACTTTATTCAAGTTTTTAAATTAGAGTTTATGTAGGAAAACACCACATGAGCCTAAATTTTAATTATATGAACTCTTATCACTCCTAACCACTATAGACACTTCCTATAAGACCTATATCACATTAAACAATCAAAATTAAAATTTCATTGATGCCCTTGCATCAATATTTTTAAATACATAATTCTAAAATTTAAACCTAATTCTAAAATTTAAAACCTAAGTTCAATATTGATAAAACTTAATCTTAGAATTATAACCTAAATTTTGTTTGTAAAAATAAAAAATTATAACCTAATTGGATGCCTTACACTATGTCAATGTTTTAGATTATGGTAAAAGAAGGTTTTGAAGGGACCCCGAAACCCTTTAACAGAACCAAAAAAAGAAAAACATTAACAGCCACCAGGAAAGGCAATCCTGAAACCTACTGAAGAGAAGCACCAAAATCAAGTTTTATAGGGACCTGAAACCACAAGCATAGTCCACTAAAAGTACCCAATTTTTACAAGGACCTGGAACTTCAAATAAAGTTTAAGACCAAGAACCAAAAAACAGGATCAAAAAAAAGAACCAGTTACAACAACCAACAAAAAGGATCTGAACAGGAACAAAACCAACAAAGAAGACCCTAGGCTTCTACTGCAATTCCATGATCAACTTGATAGCCTCCTTCCCAATTGTATCAGTATCCTGGATAGAGTTAGCAGCTGAAGTAGCAGTAATTTGCAAGGCTTTCTTCCTCAAACTCTGCCTTGTCATCTTACTTGAACCCTCCAAGGATATTATTTCTTCATTTGCTCTTTTACCAAGGTTAGCTACAGTAGCATAGATGCTTGATGTTACCTGCTCCATCTTTGTTCTACTTTCCTTGATAAGCATTCTAAGATTATGCTCATAATCTTTAAGCTTTTTTGGGATATCTCTCATTTGCACCTCCAAATGGTTGATTTTGATATGATCAACATCTTGATTGTGTTGCATTGTTTCCACTTTCTTCTTCAGCCCCATTATTTCATTATAGATCCAAGATTCAACTTGGAGAATAGAGTCAGCTTTGAACTTGGCAAAATGCAGGAAGGAAAGCTTAGTTTCCCTCTACGGAGATTCACAAGTGTCGTCTACAATATCATGTGGAGGGGAATCAACCTTTTCAATATGTTCCTCTCTATCCATCAGTTCCTCCTTTTTAGTCTCAACAGGGTCTTCATGCTGAACACGGTCCTCCTTTTCTTGTCCCCCAGTCTCCATAGCAGTAGTAGAAACCAAAACCATGTGATCCTCCTTTCTCATAGAGACTGGATCATCAATTAAAATATCTTTGTCTTTGACACCTCCCCCAGACACAGTCTGATTACCCTCATTGTCAGAATTACTCTGTTCTGAGTTTCCCTCAGTTGTATCCCCTTCATTCCCTTTCTCAAATTTTCCTTTATTTTCTAGATATCCATCTAAATTGGAGCTAAACTCCCCAACATCCATCCCTTCCTCTTTCTCCATGACATCTTTCTTAGAGCTTTCAATACTCTCTGACTCAAAATCCTCTTCTACAATTTGTTTTTGAGAACTAAAGGGTTCTGGTTTTTCCTTTTCTATCCCTTTAACATTCTCATTCTTCTTACACTTTTTAGACTGAGAACCCTTATGTTTATCTAAATAAGGAGTCAAAGCTATGGATTTATTTTTACAAAAACCCTCTATGAGAAGTATCAGACCTTCATGTAAAATGGGCGAGACTCCTTTTTCCTATGGGCATACAAACTTTGAAGCAACAAAAAACACAGATAGAAAGGAAAAGAAATTCTATCCTTGTGCTTGAAGTGGTTGAGAAAAATAAAATGAAATTTTTGAAATCTTTTATTCCTACCATCAAGGATAAAGTACTCACAGATACAACATAGCCCATCTCAACAAATTCCTTTTATCTTTTCCACGTCAAAGAAGTCTCCATTTTTTTCTAGTTGCTTCTCCTCTGCATCCATCTTCAAAAAAAATTTGTAGGCCACATTGGAAATACTGGTCTATTTTGAGAACTTAATACCACCCACGGGAAGCCTCGTGACCTCAGCAATAAATTCCTTAGTAAGCTTCACAGTGACTCCGTGGAGAGTAACTCTGTCATCAACCTAATTTTTATAGAAGGTGGTAGTGATGTGGGGTTTAAAGCCATGCAAGCACTCCAGATAACTGACCACCTTCCCTTTCTATAGAATCTTCCATACATCCTGTCTAGCCTTCCAGTCATCACATTTTTTGGTCTCTTGCTTCCACGGTTCACCCCTCATATTGCAAAGCAAACAAAAAACCAGAAGCACCTAAACACAGAAGGCAAAAAGGTTGAAATGGAACCAATTATTTGTAACTTGAAGTGGAGTTTGCCTATTTGATGATACTTGTAGTGACCATGTGACATTCTCTAGAATGTACCTCCTTAGGGAAGGTAATCTAACAGCCATAAGGCCACTCCACCAAATCATTAAATTGCTAATCCAAGCAAATCTTTTCCACTTTAGAATGAATGGCATCATAATTAATAAGCGCTTTAAGATCAACGTGATTATTTAATTCATCAAGCCACCTCACCTTATGCCCCATTTGAACAACATGATTGGCTATCCAATCAGTGACCCCATTGGCCTCTCGATATGTATGGGATATGGCCACTATTTCAAATTTTTGAATTAAGGCTTTGATTTCCATAACCGTAGCCTCAATAGACCATGAGATTAAATTTTTATTATTTAGGATGTTAATAATATTCAAAGAATCACCTTCCAACCATAATTTGGAATACCCCAACTCAACAACTAATTTAATAGTGTAGAGGGCTATAGTAGCTTCAACAATATGGCTATTTGAATTACCAATTGGGACAACAATATCATCAATTACATTCCCCACATGATCTCTCAATACCCCTCCACATCCCACTCTTCCTAAATTTCCCTTAGCTACTCCATCAAAGTTCCCTTTGATCCATCCATTATGAGGAACAAACCATTTTATGATCGATCTTGGATTATCATTTTTAAAATTAGACCCTTCAGATCATAAAGGGTTATCAAATTGGAAGGTTTGATCAGAATCCCTCTAGGATTTAAAGTTCTCCTTGATGGCTCTAATGATATTCTGACCAAGCACCCATCCTGGAAGTTCTTTACTATTGAATATTCTATTTTTTCTTTCTTTCTTTCCAAATACCCCACCAGAGATGAGGGAGAGTGAGTTTCCAAAGAAAATGAGCATCAGGATCCTTAGAGGTGTAGCACCAGCTTTTGAAAGAGAGTTCCACTTTGTTTTGATGGACCCATGTTATACCCCAAAAATTAAGAATCTTAGTCCAAACTTGCTGGGTAGAAGAACAGTTCAAAAACATATGGTCTCTATCTTCAAATCCATTTTTGCATAAAATACACCTATTAACCACATTTATACCTCTTTTTTGCAAGTTTTCAAGGGTCAAAATTTTATTTTGAAGCAGAGTCCAAAAGAAGATATTAATTTTGGGGGTGAGCCCCTTAATCTAGGCATGAGACCGAAAAGGTTGATTACCCTTTTCCTTTGAAGCAAAGATTGTAGAGACTTTAAATTGGCCACTAGGGTTATCATGCCAAATAATCTTATCCTCAAGATAAGGATAAAGAGAAACAACATTGAGATATAATTGGATATTACTGAAGCCTTGATCAACATTAGTTAAATTCACCCAGGAATCATTCTACCAATAATGACTAACTAATATGCCATATCTCTACTTGCATCAGTCAACTAAATCCTTGTCATGAAAATCTCCAATCAAAGGATGATCCTTTAACCAGACATCATCCCAAAATTTCACCTTGAGCCCATTACCAATTTTCCAAGAACATCCTTTTCCTAAAGTTTTCTTGGTCCCCTGAATAGCCCCCCATATGGAAGAGGGATGAATAACATCAGGAGAAGAGAATAAATTAGGAAGGGATTTAGCATCGAAGAGGTACTTATGTTTCCATATGGTATTCCACTCTTTGTTGTCATGGTAAACTCTCCATCCTAGTTTGGCTAAAAGAGATTTGTTCATACTTCTAATTTTCTTGATCCCCAATCCCCCTTCACTGAGAGGTTTCCAAACATGATCCCAAGCAATTAAAGGCATTCTCCTTTTTTCCTCAGTACCAGTCCATAGAAAGTTTCTTTGAATTTTTTCAATAGACTCAGTAAATTTAATAGGAATTTTAAAGAGACTTAAAGCATAAGTAGGTATGCTTTGAAGACAAGCTTTGAGAAGAGTTAACTTACCTGCCTAGCTAAAAATATTTCCTTTCCATCCCACAAGTTTCTTACTAAATTTCTTAATAAGATCTTCCCAAAAGGCATCAGGGACCTTCAAGCCAAGAGGAAGCCCCAAGTAAGAAGAGGGGAGAGATCCTATAGAACATCCAAGGATTTTAGCAGTTTTATTTTGCCTCTAGATAGGGGTGTTGATAAAGAACACATCACTTTTATTCCAGTTAACCAATTGACCAGAGGTAGAAGAATATAAGTTAATAGCTTCCTTCAAATTTCTGGCTTCCTTAACTTTAGCCTTACCCATAAAGATGGTGTCATCAACAAATTTTCCATGAGAATAAATTAGAGGATGGGAAGAAGGTTGTAATCCCTTAAATAAACCTCTATGGACCAAGTTTCCAATATATCTCCCTAAGCAATCAGCCATAATAACAAACAAGATGGGGGATAAAGGATCACCTTGTCTCAATCCCTGAGAGTGATAAAAGAATTGAGATGAGCTTCCATTAGCCAGAACAGCAATAGGGGTGGTAGAAATCAATCAATGAGTAATACCAACAACCTTTTGGTCAAAGCCAAAAGCTAATAGACTATTTGAGAGGAATGACCAATCAACTCTATCATAGGCCTTAGCTATGTCAACTTTCATAATGAACCCCTGGTTGTTAGAACAAGACAAGGAATGAATATTCTCATGAGCAGAGATGATAGAGTTAAGGATTTGTCTACCTGGGATAAAGCCATTTTGTTGTTCAAAAATAATCAAAGGAATCAATTGAATAAGTCTGGAAGTCAGAACTTTAGAAATAATTTTATAGAAAGAATTACAAAGGCTGATCGGTCTAAACTGATCAAGAGAATCAACACCAATTTTCTTAGGAATCAGGCATAAAAAGGTGGAGTTGATTTCCTTAAGCATCTATTTAGCTCCATATAATTTCTTCACAGCATCACATACATCTTTACCAACAAATTTCCAAATTTTTTGGAAGAAAAACATGGGGAAGCCATCAGGACTAGGAGCTTTATCTCCTCCCAGAGAACAAACATCTTTGAAAATTTCATTATCCTTTGGAATTGAGCTTAACATTTTATTCTATTCCTTCGAAACCAGAGGTGGAATCAGTCTAAGGATTTCAACTTGACTATCCAAATTGATGTTAGGATCAGCCTTCATTAGAGAAGAGAAAAAAGTCTCCATTTCATCCATGATGGCCTTATCCTCTATAATCTTCAAATCTCCCTTTTTTAGGTGTGATATGTGAATTTTGGCTCTATGATTAAGAGTGGATAGATGGAAATTTTTTGTGTTTTTATCTCCTTCACTCAACCATAACTACACTATGTCAATGTTGCTTAGGAGTGTTACCCATCCTTCCTCCATTACCATCTACATGTGATAATAATGCGGATTGATATTGAAGCTAGTTTACTATAAAAATGTTTTCTTTTATATCATAATTGGAACTAAAAAAAGGGGTAATGTATGAAGAAAATATGACTCTAATTAACTTTAAAATGTCATTTTAATGAATTATCACAAGCTATTTTTGTTCAGGTTTTTAATGTCCTATTCAATTAAGATGAATTACAATAAACTATGTTATAAAAAACTAAAAAATAAAATTCATTGGTTATTTAACAAGGAGGCCTTGGAATTCAAAAAGTGATAACAGTGAATAAAAATCATATAGTGAAAATTGGATGAAGGTAAACTAGTGGCTATAGATCCTTAAGGCTATGTATTTGGATACCAATGAAGGGAACTCTTATTATCAACATAATATTTACCTCAATATTCATGGTTCTAGATTAATCTAATTGGCATCAATAAATTATTATAGAAATGAAAAAAATGGAATGTAGGATTGGGAAAACAAGCAATATTTTGGGATGGCACATGATTATTCAATGTTCCATTAAGCTCCTCTAAACCTTGGGATCACTTAAACATCAATATTAAGAGAGATATGAGTGAAAGGTTTATGGACTAAATAGAGGATAACTTAGATATAAAAACCTATTATTCCCTCATTCTTAGTTATCTTAACAAGAAATAACTCACTAAGTTAAGGTATTTGAATGGATTTATTAAAGGTTTTCATGCGAACTACTTTGTAAGAGATGATTCAGTTTGGGAAGCCACTGAGGATGGGAATTATAGGGTAAAATGTGGATATATGTTAGTGATCAAATCATGTTCAAATGAGTTTCTAATGTAACTTATATGGGATAAATACCTTATTACAAAATTTAATTTTTTCATTTAGGTTATTCTCTAAAATAAAATTATCACACAAGACAATTTTTGGAAAAAATAGGCTTTATGATTCCAAATAGATTTTTATTAGGTGAAAGAGATGTTGAATTAGTTTATCACCTCTTGATTGATTTCCCCTTTGTATTTAAAATTTTAAATGTTATTTTTTTCAAAATTTTAAGTTTGTTGTATTCAACAATCATTGGTTTTTGATTTCATCATTCAATGATACCCTCCTTTTTCATGTATCCAATTAAAGAAGATATGGAAACTAGCCATCCAACATTCGTTTTGGGGCTTGTGGTGGGATAGAAACATAAGAAACTTCAATAATAATAAATGGATTATTTATGGGGTGGGAACAAGGATTGTATAATAAATTAAGGAGAAATTTTGTGTGATCAAGAATAGTAAAAAGATAAATAATGAGTGTGAAGGTAAATAGTGTTGAATTGGAACTTTCATGTCTTCGAGGATATTGATGTTTAATTTAGTAAGGTTAATATAAAATTAGTAAATTAGAATTTCCCCTATACCAATTGGGTCAAGATAAATTTTCATGGTTTTTATAAAGGAAATGCATGGTAGGATGGTGGAGGTGGAGTGGTAAGGAATAATATAGTGAAATTATTGGTGGCCTATGTAGGTTATATTGGTGTTCAAACTAACCACTTTATTGAGTTAAAAACAATATTATGGAGATTCAAGTTACTAAGGAGATGATTTTAAAGAGATTATTAGTTCTAGGGGATTCACTTATTTTCATAATTATTTTGTTATATTTAAATCCCCACATCTAGAACATTAAGAATGTTTTTAATAATGCACTTAGGATTTTGAAAACCTTTGAATACATTTACATTTGGCTTGCTTATATAGAGGACAACAAAAGATTATATTGGTTTTATAATAAATTGGTTTCCATCTACGAGTTTTAGAAATTGGTTAATCCTCACCTTTTATCTAATATCATAATTAAAATCCTTAATGAAGATTATAAGAGTTAATTCTCCTTATCTATTTTATTGTATGTTGGCCAATGGTCAGATGAGAGGTACAACTAGTGGTAAAATTGTGTCTAGTATCATTTTGTTCCTAGTGTCTTGGAATTATATTTTTTTCTTTCTCTCTAAGGCTATTACTAAGAAAAAATTTGGTCTTAAAATGTCTTATAATATAATTATCATCATTTTAATGACAAGTGATTATATACATGATCAAATTACTAATATTTAGATGAAATGTCATGATAAGTATGAAGGAATTTATTTCAAGTATGTAGATAAGATATTATCATCCTTAAGATATGTTAATTATGTTTAATCATATCAAGGCCTGAATGATATTATAAATTATGTTGTTATCACCATAATAGAGAAGGGTTAGATGAAATTCACAACTAGGATGAGATAAGCAGGAATCAAAACTATCCCCATCAAAAGACAAATTATAAGCTTCCCTCTAAGTGGCAAAAGAATAAGAGTTGAATTGGATTTATACAAGATGGTTAGGAGAAAAACCATGATTTTTAAAATTCTATAATAAGGTGAAATAACCAATTTTATGGAAAGAGTCATGGGATTTTATCTGATTCACTCTATGGAGTTTGATAAATATTGAAAGATTAGGAAAATAATGGTGAAAGAAATCTCATTTAGTATTTCTAAAGTAAATTATGGCACATGTTATAGGGATGTATACATAAGGGTATAAATTTTATATATATAAGAGGACCAAGGATACGAAAACATTCCTAAGGAGAAAATAAAAATTTACCAAATTCTAAGGTGGTTTCTTGAGATATTCATTACATTCTACATAAAATGAGGTCTTATTACAGATCTTAAGCTATGTCACCCTTAAAGGAAGATAAAAATTTGTATTTTATTATAATTCCACTTTGCTAAACCATTTTTGACATAAGAAATTTTTATTATTCCATTATTTCTCCTTTATTCCTTGGAAAATTTTATATTTGATGTTTAGTTGGGAAAACATAAAATCCTAGTTAACCAAGCCATCATCTGATTATTGTACGAGTAAGCTAAATCCAAATCCCTTAATCCAAGGATTTTTGTCATGAAAATTGACAATCTCTTGAAACTATTTGAACCATCCCATTCGATTATCATGGGATAAACCAAATATCCCAATTGATCACTATTCATGTTCTCTCTAGGAGGATAAAATCACTAGTGAAACTACAGTTGAAGAGGAGTCCAAAAAGATTAAGAAACCTAAGTTAATAGGCTATGTTATTGTTGACCTATTTGACTCTAAATATGATAGAGAGATGTATAGGAATGACTCTTCAATCCTTTCCTCATCCAATTATACTTTAACTATTGGGGATTAAAAAGAGGTTCATATCCATTTCTAAGGCTAGTTAAGGGAAGAGGTCACATAAGGACTAGCTTAAGAGAAGGATAAAAATTAAATCCCTTAGAGGAAATTGTAAGGCAAAATTTCCTCACTAGAGAAGGAGTTCCATATCCATCACTATATCATGAAATACTTTATGAAGGAGAATGAAAGACTGAAGAATATAATAAACCACCTTAAACTTCAAGTGAATGGTTATGTACCTTATTTTTAGGAAAGGATACATGGTCTATAAGTAGTTAGGTCAGTATGTTGTGGAATGAAGTGGAATAACTTATAAGGATGTTAAAATTTTAGATAAATAAGGCTTTATCAAGGTTCTCTAGTTAATAATAATTTCCATAAAACATTTTGTAGACAACATTACTATGCTTAATGAAGGCATGGAAGGAAAAGAGGAGGGTCAATGCAAGCCCATAATTTCAATAAAAAAAGGAGAATAAAGAATAGGATAAGGAAATAACATAAGTTCATATCAAGATCCTATAATAAAAATGGTAAACTACGTTTACTCTTAGTGACTTCAATATTCCCTATTTTTATAATATTTCTTGTCTCTTTACTATTTGTTTTTTATTAGTTTTGAGTTAGTTATCTATCAACAAAATTTTATCCATTAGGTTTATTTTTGATATATATTTCTAGTTTTTAGTGTTTTTTTGGTCATAAAATTTAATCTTGTTCTCATACTTTGTATAAGGGATTGATCCGTTTCAAAAATCCTATTTTACCTATATTAAAAATAAAAATCTAAATAATGAAAAGGAAAGAGAAGTGAAAAAAAATGTAAAAAAATCATCCAACACTCCTTTAATTCCTTTTTGTCATGTTTGATAAATAATAGGGTTTGTTTTTTCTCTCTTTTATGTGGACTTTATACACCCATTTTTTTAAATTTTTTGCATACTTTTTTAATTTATCTCATATTTCTTGATCATACTTTTCCACCCATATTTGTTATAAGGGAAACATATATTTTTTCATTGATATTTATTTTTATTTTTATTTTTTATATAACTTGAACCCCTTTCCATTTTCAATGCATCCCTCATGTAAATATGTGTCATCTTCTCAATAATATTGATCTCATATTCTTTTTTCAAAATGTTAAATGAACATTTTTTTTAGGCAATCAGATTCAACCAAGGTGGGTGAAGTATTTAGTGTTAGAAATGTGTATGATCACCTAAAAAAGATGTTCCATTAATAGATCTCCATTTTTATATTTATAAATTTATCCTCTTATTAAATTAGATGGATATTTGCTATACTAATAGAATAAAAATATGGTTCTAAGGTGCCATGCCAATAGGTCATTAAGTGGGGATCATGGAACATTTGTGGTCTAAATAGGGAGGTAAAAATCAATGTGGGTATCCTCTATATCTACCTACCTTATAATTTATAGACCACACAGTTTAAAAACATTACGTAACTTACCCATTTTTTTGTCTCTTTATTTTTGAATTAGTTATTTATAACTTACATAGGTCTTATAGGTTAGTACAACCTCAAATTAAACTAATAATAATAAATATATTAACACTATAAAATATAAAAGTCCTAACTAAAAATATTTATGTTTGATATAAGAAATAAATAAAAATATATTTGAATAATAACATTGAAGCAATTAAATGAATGCATAAAACATAAGATATCACCTTAAAAGTAAGCCACACCATAAGAATGTGAGACACAAAGTGATAAGTGGGGAAATTGAATCAATAAAATAAAACCCTACATGTATGAAGAATGAAGGATTAAAATAATATTGTCCAAGATAACAATATTCATGAATAGAGTAGAATAAATGAGAGAATAAGAAATAATAATGATCTTCAAGAGATAAACATGAAAGGTTTTCAAATTAAAGAAGAGAGAGCTCTTTAAATAGAGTTATTGAGATAAAATGAGTTACATAGAAATGCCTTCATAGTCTATCAAAACATTCTTAGTGTGTGTCTGATATCACTAAACCCCACAAGGTGAGGGAGAAGTGTGTGACAAGTGTGGAATGAGCTAATGTGACATGGAACTCAATAATTCCATTCAAAGGTGAAAAATGTGGGGTGACCCCTCATAAATATCAAATATGTGAATTAAAAATTTAGATAATAATAAATCCACAAATTAAGTATGTTTGGAATACCTAAAATAAAAATTAGTATCCAAAACACCCCCTTAGGAATAATTTTAGGGTTAATAAAGAAGAAAAAACTTAAACAAATAAGGGAGTTAACATTACATAATAGTCTCCCTTGATGACAAGTTCCTTTGAGAGGAATTACAATATTAAAATAATTTGATAAAAGATATAACAAGACTATAGATTTTTCCAAGAATCTTGCAAAGCTGAAGGTGTGATCACAAAAAATCTTTTGAGAATTCATTTTAGAAAATATGGTGAACCTAATTTGGAATAAATACTAACAAAAAATATATGACAACAAATGATCCACTATACCTACAAATCACAAGAACTAATACCAATATTTGGGTAAAGTAAATAAAACATAAAATATGAAAAATAATCTATATCTATTTAATTGAATAAAAGAATATCTTATAAGATCAAAGATACAACTTCAATAATAAGGTGTAGAAACATACATAGTAAAAAAAAGTAAGTCAAAAATTAAATTAACTCCAACAAGGGCATATTTACTTTCCAACTTATAAGAAAAAATAATCACAAAATCAAGGAAAACAAGAAATTTTAAAATTTATCAAAAGTGAGACAAAAAGGATGTTTCACCTTTTATAATCCTATGTGAATCAATTAAAGAATTATAAAAAGACACATAATTGTCTTGAGAAGGTACCAAAAATTTAGGAATATAAATTTTTTATATTATAATGAGGGGTTTTATTCATTTTCCAACAATGAAAGTGGTCATGATTTATTTTATTGTAAGAATTAAAAGGATGTAATTTGTAACATTTAGTAATATATTCCCTGACTTTACCATAATACTCATAATTTTCAACATATTTGACCAGATTATGAGTCAAATAAGCCTTATAACCAAAAGCATTATGATGAAATTTCTTTTATAAAGGAGGACAATATGACTTCATATTAATAGTATAAGCATTAAAACTGAGACCTACAAAATTTGTGCTAATTTTACACAAATTGGGCTCAATAATGCCATTTTCATTCTTACCAAGTCCAGATTTAGTGTAACCCATTGATTTAATAATTTTAAAACCAATTTGAGAAATATGTGAGTGAAAATTAATACATTCTTTAGTAGAAAAACATTTTATTTCATCATTAGAGGTGTTATCATTTTCAAAAGACATAATTTAACAATAAGTGAGTCAACAAATTTTTGCATTTAACTTAATTTTATAGTGTGAGTTTTTAAATAAATTAATGGTTTTGGTTTTAAACTCAAGTTAAAATTTAAAATAAATATTTTCATTATCTTGTTCAATAAATTTTTGATTTAATTGTTTAAGAAAATGTTAGTGTGTTTGTGATGCCAAATCATTACAAGTATGATTTGGATAAATCAAAGAAAAAATGTTCAATATTATAATGATAATGCATTAAAAAATTAAATTTAAGAATTCAAAAATCATTAAAGGCCAATGCAATAAATAATTCTTGTTTAGAGAAAACTAAAAATAAAAACAAGTTTAAGGATCAATGACTTACCTTTTTGTTGAAACTGGAAAAAATGTTAATGCATAAACATAAAATAGATAACCTACATTTATTTAAAAATTTTAATTTTTTATGAAGATAATATATATTATTTGAAAATTAGAATAAAATAAAAAATATGGATTTTAGATTTGAAAATATTTAATATCTAAAACAAAAAAATCCTTTACTCACTAGTTGCATCGCAAGGAAAAGTTTTGACAAAGGATGAATTATAATTAATTAAAGTTTAATTAAAAAAACCATGTCATTATATTAGTGTTTAATATGCCAAATATAAATAAAATCATCATTTTAATGTCACTCATAAATTAAAGAATGAATACCAATATTAAAGGAATGTTTTCATGTTAATATGTTATTTAGAGTAAAAAAATTAAAAGTGTGGTAGACTAAAAAACCACTTTTATAAGGAAATAACAAACAAAAAACTTATTATGTCAGTCCAATTATCACTTTTTTACATAATAAATATAAAATAAGTAAGCATGATAGAAGAATTGGATATAAAATCATTATAAAAGTAAGAGGAAAATAACAAAATGCTTGTCAAAATATTAGCATGCAAACAAAAAAATGATATGTGAAAGGAAGATTGAACCATGAAGCATATGAATTTTCTATTGTGAATCTAGAAAATAAGACATCATGCATATTAAATCATATGTAAATGTTCCATTACTAATGAAGAGTACAAAATAGAAGGATAGAAACACCACGTATTAGGTAAGGTATTGAAATAATAAGGCATTACACCACATAAAATAACCTTTGAAAGGTCAAAAACTCATTATATTATGTACTATCAAATTGATTGAGGTAAAACATGGACCAGGGGAGAATAGTGCCAACAACTGGGCATATACAATTGGAATGGAGAAACATGTTATACAACCCTGAAAAATTTAAAGAAGGTAATGAGTAAAAATGCATTACCAAGAGAAAGATGAAGCATCATAGCTAAATTAAAAACAACATGCAGAACAAGATGCCAAGCTGATGTATTTATTATTCCAAAAGAGAAAATGTGAAGGTGTATTAGTATTAATACAACTATAATAAAAATTCCAAGATGTAAGAGTTAAAATGTCATTATAAAATTGAATAAATTAAACTAAATTAAAAGTAAAGTGTGTTTTTTTAAGAACCAAAATGAATAGGTATGACATATATGAAAAAAATAACCAAAATAATGTCACCATAATATATAATGATGAAACAAAAGGTGTAAATATAAATCAATAAAAAAAATTAAAACGGTTTCTTCTCCACCTATAACATATACAAACTTAGATTCAATGTTAAAAGATAACCTGTTATAATACCAAGTAAGAAATAAATGACAATATCTTTGAAAAATAATGTTGAAACAAGTAAATGAATGCATAAAATATAAGATATGACCTCAAATTTAAGCTACACCATAAGAATATGTGACGTGAATTTATATGTAGGGAAACTAAATCAACATAAGAAAACCCTATGTGCATTAAGAAAAAAGGCTTATGGCAGTATTCTTCAAGGTAACAATATTCATGATTAGAGGAGAATAAAAAAACTAATAAGAAATAAGAATGACATTTAAGACATGAGTAATTAAGTGTATCAAGCTATAGAATGACATAAGAGAGAGCTCTTTAAATAGATCTAGTGAGATAAAAGGAGTTACTAAGAAACTCCACCATAGTCTAGCACAACATTATTGGCATGTGCCTAGTGTCACTAATCCCTGTAACGTGTGGGGGAAGTTGTGGCAAATGTGGAAGGAGTTACATATGACATGGAACTCCAATATTTCATTCAAAAGGGAAAAAAATAGGTGTGACACCTCATAAATCTTAAAAAATTGAATTGAAAATTCATATAATAAGAAATTCACAATGTAGGTATATTTAATATAGAAAAAATAAGGATTAATATCCAACATTATAAAATAGTATGCCAACTTACTATATCCTCCTCCTCTTTATAATAATTATTTGAACCAATGTACTCGACATGTTTCCCACACCATTCCTTCTCAATATCAAGGGGGCGATTTGAGGGTTGGTTTTTCTGCTTCACTTTCCCCATGTTTGTATTTTATTTACCTCCCAAATTTTATCAATATCTTTACAAAAAATCATAAATTGAACTATTTATAAAGTAATTTTTTTCTAACCTTCATCTCACTTATACAAATGGAACAATTCAAAATACTAACTTCATCCCCCCTTTTAAACTTTGTATGCCCCTTTTTATAATGTTTAGTTTAGCTTGATGCAACTCTTGACCTAACTTTTTAAGGAAAAAATCACACCATGCATTAAAGATTTTATAAGGAGAAGATAATTATTTAATTTAATTTTTTAATTTTTTAAATATTATAAGTGTTAACTAATATATGTGCCTTATTTATGTTTCCCATAATTACAGTCTTGAATTTGCTTGAATGAGAATCAAAACCATGACCTTAAATATTGTACCCAATTTATATCTTCAATAATTATCATATTGTCCTCTTATTATGTAAATTCAATGCAATGTTGTTAGTGGACCCAACTATGCACTTTGTTGACCAATTATTTTATTGGTTTAAATAGGTGGGAAATTAAGGTTGATCAATCTTACTTCATCCATACAATTGATGTGATTTTTAGTAAATGTGCATATGATTAGGCACCATTTGTTATTATTTTTTAATCATAGGTCATTAGTGGATCTATTTTGATTGAAAAATTACCCATTCAAGTGTGATCAAAGAAATAAAGGTTGTTACTATAATAAAACCAAGAAAAAGGGGTGGTTGGTTTTGATTATTGTCTAATTGGTTCAATTAGGGACTCAATCAAGACAAATTGAGCCCCAAGTCACATTAAATACAAGCTAATTTAGATAATAATCACCTAAATGATATAAAATTATGTCTTTTATGGCTTATGTTCTATAAATAGAAATGCCACTATTTAGTAGGGAACACTAAAACATGTAATATAGCTTAATCATTCTATGAAAGGGTATTATTAATTTTATCAGTACTTTTATTAGAAAATTATTTCTTTTAACAATTTAAAATTTTCATGTACCAACAAATTTAGATATTAGTCACCTAAATGACATGAGATTGTGTCTTTTATGTCTTTTATTTCATAAATATGAATTATGATATGTTGAGAAAAATTGTATATGTTTTAAAACTGAAAAAATATGTCTGACTTTTCTAAAATTTGTATAAAATTATTTTATAAAATTTTAATACAAAATAATTATTTACATGTAACTTTATAGCTACCAATGGATTTTCTTCAATGTGCTAAAAATAGTTAGCCCTAATTTATAGAACCTTTTAACATGTAAAATTTTCTAATTTTATTTATTTTTACATTTAATAAATTTGATGGGACTACCTACATCATAAAAAATAAGTGATAAGTAATTAATTTATAGTACATGCCATGTTACCCTAATTATTTACTAATTATATGTAATAAAAGTATTAAATATGACAAATTCAAATATGTAGTATATTCACTCTACATTAATAATAAAATCAAATGTAAAATAATTTTAAATTTTAAATAATTATTGTGATGTCCCTTACTTACGAGCTCTTTTTTCTCAGTAAAAGCTCTGATACCACTGTAATATCCCCTGTTTCTCTTGGAATTTAAAACTGAATATTATTGAACTACTTATCTGTATTTCTGCAAAATATCTTCAAATAGATAATTAAATCACAATATAATCTCTTATTTATTTGCTCATATGCTTACAATAGAGGTCCTCTATCAAGAATACAATGAATACTGAAAGTACGGCCTTAATAGCCTAAATATTCCAGAAACTGGGGAAGAAAACTAGATATGGTTCCTCTCGGCCTGCTGTGTCAAAAACACAATCACAGACGTCAGTTATACTACGGTCGTCGATCGACTGGGGTCGTTAACCTGTCGACGTCGGTGAGAGGTCGATCGATGTCGGTCTCTATAGGTCTCTGCCTGCCGATGTCAGTGTCTGATCTTTCTGCTGATGCGTATAGATTTTCATAGATCTGTACAGACTTCGTACAGCCGCCAATATTGCACAACCTATATGCTTGATCCTGATCTGAAGAACTATGGGCTAATACAAAAGATCTATATCTGGATAATTCTTGAATTAAAACCAAAAATAAAGTAATACCTGTGAACCCTTGTGATAGCTTCTGTATGAAGTTATCTCTCAAACTTGTAAAACCCTATGATAACTTCTGTATGAAGTTATCTCTCAATTTGGCAATAGATCGGCTGATCTTTCACAACCTCTGAATCGCACACAATGAAGATTTGACGTTCTTCAATGCAAATGGAATCCTGGAACCCTTGGCTTAGTCTTCACAAAAGAATTCTTAACAAGAATCAATATCAATAATCAATCATAATCCAAACTCTCTCCCATGAGAAACCCTTATACCCTCCAAAGGTGTGCTTGCTAAAATTAGATTTCCTCAAATTAGAACTTGGGTTTCTTAAATTAGAATTCCTCAAATTAGAACTTGGGTCTTAAAATTAGACCAATTCTTAAATTAGAATTAGGGTCTTAAAATTAGACCAACTAATTAATAATTAATTATTAATTATTAATTAGACCAAATAATTAATATTTGATTAAATCAATCAAATATTAATATCTCCCTTAATTCATATCCAAAAAACCCGAACAAAAAGGCAACTGGAAAAATTCTGCTAAATGAAGCCACGCCAATCTCCATCAAGACCCTCTAACCATCCTATCAGCCTACGAGGGTCGCATAATAGGCTAACCATGAACTCAGAACATGTCAACTAAAAAGGGGACATGACAATTATAATCATCAATACACGCAATTCTCTTTTTCCACGTACATTTCAAGTTCAAAAAAAATTAAATTAATATTTATTGATGACTAATAATATCAATATGTATAATATGATTCAGATTGAACATGGTCCTTGTATATGTTTAAAATGCACATACCTAATGGTTATTCAAATAATTTAGAGTCATCATTGATGTATAATATACAAATTCAATTCCATCTAACTTAATATGTGACTTTAGTAAACAATAACTTAAGTCAAAGATTGAATTCACTTTAAAGATGATAGTAAAGTTACTTTCACTATCTACCTTATGTCACCCATTAGCGATGAAAATAAAATCATGTTGAATGTCAACCCAATGTCACTAATAGGGACACCCTAACATCACTACTCAAATACATTCTTTGATCCCCAAATCACATCATTTAGTTTTAATTAGGTTTACATGTCTCAAATTGGCCCACTATATATTTGTCATTGATCCAATAGAGTAATTAGTTAAATCAATGACAAAAGTAGGGTTTGAACCCCAAATCTCATTATTTTGTTATAATTAGGTTCATAGGGATAAAATTTCCTACCCCACGTTTCTCATTAATTCAATTTATTAATACATTCAATAATAGGCAAAATTGGGACCAATAGTGCCCAAAATGACATATTTTACTCCCAAATAGGTTCATAGGGTCAGAATTGGCCCACTCTCCACATATCATTGATCTAATATATAAATAGGTTCAATCAAAGATGAAATTTGAGGAGATTAAGCCCCAAATACATTGATTAGTTGCATTAGGTTCATAAGGTTCAAATTGGCCATTATATTTTTTCATTTATTTAATTGAGTAATTGGTTTAATTAGTGATGTGATTGGGATCATTTGATCCCTAATACACATCCTTAAATTTTAATTAAGTTCATGTGGATTGAATTAGACCACTCTACATCTATCATTGATTTGATTGAGTAATTAGCTTAATCGGTGAAACCGTTTGGCCTTGAGCCCCAAATCACATAATTTTGTTCCAGTTACATTCATAAAGATAAAATTAACCCACTATACATTTTTTTATTGATTTCATCCAGTAATTGGTTTAATCAATTAAAAAATTAGGGCTAATTGAGCCCAACATTGCATTGTTTACTTAAAATTAAGTTCATAGGGCTTGGATTGTCCCACTTTATGTTAATCATTAATCCAACTAAATAGCTAGTTAAATCAATAATTAAATTTAGGCTAATTGAGCCCCAAATTATATTTTTTAGATGTAATTAGGTTTATGGGGCTTCAATTATCCCCCTCATTTTTATTTATCTATTCAAATAATTTTTTTAATTAGTGATGAAAGTAGGGCCATATGAACCCCAAATAATAACATTTAGCTAACTTAGATACAATAATCTAGTATTAGACACTTTAAAATATAATTTTTGGCATACCTTCACTATAAATGATTTGTGTACACACATATGTCTCTTATTTTCCATTATATTACATACACATACTTTCTATAAGTCTAAACATTCCATTCTTTTATCAGTCACCTATAAGAATAAGTGAATCTATGTCAACCCATCTAAATATCTATCCCATATGTCTCTAGATAATCAAATTTACATTACTCTCTTGTGAATTCAAACATCAAGTTCATATAGTTTCATTTAAAAAAATTTCCTAAAGGTGATGTTACTATACCTCACCTTGAAAAAATTATTTTTAAAAACTAACTAATCCCTATGGGTTTATCCATTCACCTAGCATGTTGGTGGCATAATAAATTTTCAAAATGAACCCATACAAATATAGATCATTGTCAAAATTATTATATTATCTATCACTCATATATTATTAATATATAATATATATAGGATAAAATAAGAACCATATCATAGCTCACATAGGAGAGACAATAAGAGACAACTAAAATGAGAAATACTATATTATAGATTCTTACTCACTGTTTAGTATCTTTATATGTGTAAAATACAAAGGAGGAGAAGATAATATATAGAAAATACACACATTATATTCTCTTATACTATTGACCACATTAAATGTGGAATTTAAATATGGTGGCATGTGTGAGATATTTAATCATTAAATGCATGCTTGGATATGTTCACACACTAACTTTATCAAAAAATATAAATACCTAAGTTACCTTAACTAAAGGTGCATAATTATTATTTTCACCAACACCCCATTAAATTCAACTTAGGAAGGTATATATAAAAAGGTAATAGTATTAGAATCATTATGAAATAGCTCCCACCAATAATAAAAAATGATATAATTTTTTTAAGAAACACCTATGGTATTAAGAAATGATTTCTATGGTTTTTGGCCTTCTGATCATAATTATGATGTTTGTTTTTATCTATGAGTCTACATAAAAAATTTACCTCTCAAAAATGCCTACAAAATATATTTTTATATGTATATATCCTAAAATGGATATCAAACCATATTAAATATTGTCTATCCAAGTTTAAATAAGAACCAAAGCATAGTTTATGTAGGAGAGAGGTGAGGAAATGAGAACTAAAATGATAGACTTATAATTTTTTCACTCAATGTTTAGTATCTATACACATGTATAAGATACAAAGGGGGAGAAGAGAATATATATAAAATTCCCACCTTTTCTTATATTATCATATTGACCATAGTAAATGTGGCATCTAATAATGGTGGCATAAGTGAGGTAGTTAAGGATTAATTGCATACTTGGACATGTGCACACACTAACCAACCTTAGTACAAAATTTAACTACCTAAGCTAACTTAACTAAAGGTTTACAATTAATAATTGAACCAATATATATTAATCATATGATACACATATATACTAATGCACATTCATAAAAACTACCATATTCTTCAAAATTAGGAAATTAGTCACTAGGATTAGTCATAAGATAAGTCTAAACCACACCAAGCCAAGTTATAAATAAACATTTTCAAGTGTTAAAGGCTAGATCACTAAGTGCATTCATGTAGAAAAAATTCACAATTTAAAATTCACACTAAGGGGATGAAATTACATGTGGCTAACTTACTCTTCAAAGTATTAGATACATAGGAAATAGTCGATCATCAACGATGGTGAATGGAGTGAACTAAATCTATTACACTTCCAAAAAATTTATAGGTTTCATACCTTCAAAAGTGGAACTAGGTTTGAAAATAGAGTGAGACTTATTTCTAGAGATACACACATATTCAATTGCCAAGATTACACATTTTGATCAATTTTAAATAGACAAAAAAAAATTAAAAAGGGATTCAAAAATAAATCCTAAATATGAAAATGTTTTTTAAAATATTTGGAAAAATGTATATGAAATTCATCTTTTTATATAATATCTAAAACATATATGTTTGATTAATATCAATGACTGAAACTCAAGATATTTTTAGGGCAGATTAGAAGTGTCTATGAAAAATTTATACTAAAAAGTGGGATGCACTTTTATAATTTTACAAAACAACCCAAAAAAGTAGCATTAGCCTACAAATACATTTCTTGATGGGTTTTCCCTAACCTTACAGTAGTGACCTTATGTGCACAGATAGTAAGTTTTAGATCCAATACACTTTTAACATTATTCAAACCCCTATTTCTATCAAAATTTAGTTATAGTTAGACATTGAACCATAAACACTAATTAACTTGATCTCTTTAGAATTTTCTATATTTAGCTTATCCCATTATAAATTCAATTTTAGTACATTAAATTTAGATTCATGATTAATTTTCACAATTAAAAATATGAAGTACATTCAATTTTATATAGTAATTAGGGTTGTATAATATATAAGGGTTAAACATATTGGTGAACCTAAATATTTCTCAAATAATACCAAACCCTTGTTTTCCATTAGGTTCTCATCCTCCTCTCTAGGCTTTTAATATTTTACAATTAGGGTTTGATTTTTAGAACCAATTCCTTTTTTTTACATCTCCATATGAGAAATATGATTATTTATCCGTTGTCCCCTAGTGTTTCATGCATATTCACCTTTAGGGATTATTTTATTTAAGTTATTTTTTATTGGCTAATATCTAGAACAAAAATAACTCTATTTTTAAAAGACTTCAACATTTTGGCTAGATTCATTGCTTAAATAAAACACATAATTTTATTAACCAAAATACTATATGTAATTTATATAAACTATAATTTAATTATTTTAGTAAATTCCACATAAAGGGAAAAAGATATACCTATTTTCAAATCAATTTCTAGGTTTTATTTATTTATTGAATTTTATTAGAACCATATTTTTATTTCTAGAAATTCCTTAATGTTTTCTTAAAATGGTCAGTTATTTATATTACACATTATATGATGGCTATCATGGATATTCATAATGTATACTTTTAAATGCAACCAATTATTGTTATAATTTTTTTGCCTTAAATATGAATTTTTTTCATAATCATTTAATTAAGAAAATCAAATTTGTGTGAAATAAAACTAACACTAAAATCAATAATGATCCATCCTTAGCCTTCCTTAATTCACATTATTGTAATATTCAATTCACATCACCCCTTATCACCACTATGTGCCAAAGGACATGTATTTCTCCTTTGGTTCGTCCTCCCCTATACCTCCAAATTATCTTAGATATCATGCCACCCCCATTATTCACCCAAAGCTTATATTGGGATCTGTGGTCCATGTTATCACTACCAAGAGAGCTAAGGTATCTTAGAATGCAAATAGTCAATAAATTCCTCCTCAACTTTATCCACCTCCCATGACTAAATTTAATAAATTAAATGGGTATGACATCATCGATAAACTAAATAATACCGATACTAATATTTATAGCCTTGAATCATTGAATCAATCACCTATTTACAAAGACATTATTTGAGGCATTACATGATATAATTCTTCCTAATACTACATAAAATATATATTTTACCTCTGTCATGAATATATTAAAGGATGTAGAAAATGTATTACCTTTGATAAGGAATACTTAATTCCTAAACACATTTTATATAATAATATCCTAATATATTCATCCAAGTGCAGTTTCAAAGTAAATCAATCAAATATGTGTTTATAAATAATGGTTTTGGATTGAAAAATTACACCATCACTTTATTCCAACAATTGAGTATCATAATGGATAGTGTCCAAAAATAATATCAAATCATAAAATGATTTGATATCATTGCATACCAATTCCTTCATAAAATATCTTTGGATATACAAATCAGACCCAAGATGGGGTGACCTTAGATTATCCAATGTAATAAGTACCATCTACATTACATAGTTGTATCAAATTTACGTATGAAGGGTATTCATAAAAAGTATCCAAAAATGATGACCCTTTTATAAAATTTAACATGACATAATATACCAATGATAATTAGTTATGATCATAGTTATAAGATCATTATATCATTCTTACATCAAAATAATCCCATTAAAACATATGCATACATATGAGGTGCGTAAAAAAATAAAAATAAATGAAAAGGAACCAATTATGAATATTATTAAAGATACTAATAAAACACCAAAATTTACTGTAAAGAAAAATGAGTGTTATGGATCTCTCTCTTTTGGTCCATTCATTGAATATTAATTTCATAGTCATATATTGGTATGATAGTTATGATTATAATAATATACAAGATATAATAGATGATTATTTGTGCAAGCTATATTATAACCTATTGGTCCATATGAGTAATTTATTGTAATATGTTTACACATCCAATAATGTATTAGGATAATTCATATAAAAAGAGCATTGATAATTAAAAATTTCCCACTTAAAGAAATATAATAATGATAAAGGAAAAACAATACTTCAATGTAATCAACATAATCAAAATATAAACAATTGTTCCATTGCTATCTAATATAAATAACAAAGTAAGATCAAGCTTTATGTATAAGGGTTGCATTATTTGAGGATAAAATTACACAACCAAAATCCCCTTCATGTTAGTGTAAATTTCACCTTTGAATTGAAATTAAAGATATGTGTACCTCAAAATATTTCATATTAACTATGGCTTTAAAAATGGAATACATATATAATAAATGGTTCAAACAATTTTCACTAGGTTAATAATATTCCAAGTGAAGTTGTAAGAGATAAGCTGTGAGACAAGTTAATCACTTTTCCTCCAGTGTTTCCTATTAAAAAATACATATAATATTATTTTTATCATAAAATGAATGGATATCATGTACCAAAAATATCATAGTATTAAAATATAAGATTCAAAAGTAAGGAATAATTATAGTAAGCTAATCACCAACCAATCATAATATAAGTAAGGCCAATAGAGTTTCCCATTGAATAAATTTTATATTAATTTATCTTGGAACTTATAGGGACACATCCCATTGATTATATCATTAAATAACACATGTTTTTTAAATATTCCAAAAATACAAAAAAAAAATTGAAAAGACAAAAGCTTTAAACATATCAACAAAATGAAAAATCATGACCTAAACATGACATGATTGATAAATTATATTATTTACATATATTATTTATCAAATATTTGGTATATGACATATTATTTAAGATATATGTATGTGTTTCATAGTATATTAGTTAAATACAAGATATACAAATCATACATGGACAAATATATGTTAGAATTTTCTATATCTAGCGGCCATGCCAATGCTAGGGGAATTTTATTCCATACCTCATAACTTTATAGGTTTTATCTTTTCAATGACCTTTTCCCATGTTTATTTATTTAGATCTCTTACATGTATTATTATTTACTTATATCTTACACATTGCTACATAGATATTGTACTTTACTATTATGTGACATTGACATACTTGGATATTATATGCTAGTTCTCTCTTATTCTATCCTTCATTGATGTTTTTACTCTTACATATTATAATAGTCATCTTTTGTCTAATCGTGAAACCCTTGGCCTTATTTGTTAAGAAAAAATTATGTCCCTTGATTGTGGCCCCTTGGCCTTGAATTTTGTGACAAATTTATGTCCCTTGGTTTTGGCCCCTTGGCCTTGCTTATTTCAACACCTTTATGTCCCTTGCCTTAGTTTTTGTGATATATTTATGACATTTTTTGTGTAGCCCTTGGAATTATGTGTAATTTTACATGATTATGAGTGGATTAATCTAGGATTATTTATTGATCTTTTTGTAATTGTTGAGATTTATGGATTATTATCCATATTACATATCTCCCCATTTACATGTCATGCCATGATTTACATCAAGCACCTATTTTATGTGTATCTCTATTTAGTTATTACATCAATGATGGTCATTACTATGTGAATAATTGATACATCTAGTTTTACATGGCACTTATAAGTTATATATTACATATGTTCACACATGTTTTGATATAAAATACATTACTATGAGGACATATTCTCTACATGTTTGAATTATTCTACATGATTACATATCTATACATAACAAACAAGCCACGAGTAACACCCACGTGTTATGAATATTGCTAGTAAAATATTTCCTTTTAATTGATTGAAAATTTTAATTTTATAAATTTTTATCAACTTATATATTGTATTTTCCATATCAAATAATCCCATTAAATTATAAAATAATAAAATTATTAACTAATATTGGAATAGATGTGGGTTAGTATTGAATTTAGTAATATCTTATCATAAATCAAGTGTTATTTTTTAAGTAAATGTATTATTATCATTCTCTTTTACTAGGGGGTGACTTTTCTTAAAATAGACAACTTTTTATTATAATTAATTGTTATTTTTAAAGATATGTAATATTCTTATTCTCTTTTAATAGATTTTTTTTCTTGGAACATGTAATTTATTATTATAAGGGAAGGATTATTTTTAAAGATAATATTCTCATTATCTTTTAACATGGGGTGGGTTTTCTTAAAACAAGTAACTTCTTGTTATAAATGGCAGGTTGTTTCTTAAAGAAATGTAATATTTAAAAAAAATCTAATATTCTCATTATATTTTAATGGGAGGTGATTTTTATTAAAATGAGTAAATTATTATTATAAATGAATGGTTATTTTTAAATAAATGTAATTTCTCATTCCCTTTTAATGAGGTAATTTTTCTTAAAACCATTAAATTTTCATTATAAATGAAGAGTTGTTGTTGTTGTTGTTGTTGATGTTGTTGTTGTTATTATTATTATTATTATTATTATTATTATTATTATTATTATTATTATTATTATTATTATTATTATTATTATTATTATTATTATTATACACACACATACACACACTATTGAATGGGAGGTGATTTTTCTCTAAATTAGTAACTTCTTAACATAAATTAAGGATTATTTTTAAAAGAAATGTAATTTTTTTTTCTCTTTTAATGGGAAGTGTTTTTTCCTAAAATGGGTAACTTATTATTATAAATGAAATGTTATTTTTAAATAAATGTAATATTATCATAATTTTTTAACAAGGGGTGATTTATTTCAAATCAAACAACTTTAAAGGATGTGATTTTTCTTAAAATGGTTAACTTCTCATTATAAATGAAGGGTTATTTTTTCAAGAAGTATCCTCATTCTCTTGAACTAGAAGTGATTTTCACAAAATGAGTAACTTTATATTATAAATGAAGGGTTATTTTTGAAATAAATATAATATTCTCATTATCATTTAATGATAAGTGATTTTTTCTTAAAATGGGCAACTTACTATTATAAATAATACATTATTTTTAAATAAATGTAATATTATCAATTTCTTTTACACGAGGTGATTTTACTTAAAACATATAACTTCTTACTATAAATGAAGAGTTATTTTATCAAAGAAATGTAATGTTCTCATTACATTGTAATGGGAGGTTATTTTTATAAAAATGAATAACTTGTTATTATAAATGAATGGTTATTTTAAATAAATTTAAGACTCTCATTCTCTTTTAATGGGAGTTCTAACACTAAAATGGGTAACTTCTTATTATAAATGAAGGGTTATTTTTAATGAAATATAATATTCTCATTCTATTTTAGTGGGAGATGATTTTTATTAAAATAGATAAATTAATATAATTGAAGGGTTATTTTTAAAAAAGGTAATATTATCCTTTTCTTTTAATAAGATATATTTTTTCTTAAAATGAATAACTTTTTATTATAAATGAAGTTTTTTTTCAAATTTATTATTCTGATTCTCTTTTAATGGGAGATGAATTTTATTAAATAATGTAACTTTTTATTATAAATGAATGGTTATTTTAAATAAATATAATATTATAATTCTTGAGGGGATTTTTCTTAAAATGGATAACTTATTAATATAAATGAATGGTTATTTTTTTTTAATAAATTATTGTTCTCATTCTCTTTCAATGGGAGGCAATTTTTCTTAAATGGGTAACTTATTATTATAAATTAAGGGTTATTCTAAAAGTAAATGAAATATTATCATTCTATTTTAATGAAAAGCTCATCTTTTAAAATTTAATGCTTGAGTTAGGATGTGGTCACTGAAAATATTTTGTAAATGATAATTATTATTGAAATTCACAAAAATAAATATTAAATGTATAATAAAATAATATTTGTATTTAATTTTATAAAAAATAGAGATTCAAGGGTGGTTAATCTATTATGTATATGGCATGATATAGTTAACTCTAATTTTTAGACAAATGATTTGTAGGGTATGTCCCTCACCTAAAAATGGGGTATATTAATGTGATTTTCAAAGAAACACAAGCCTCCATGAATAGAAAACTTAGGTTTTAGGATAAAGTACATAATTAATAGATTTTAAAGTGGTTCAAATATCAAATTAGTTTAAAATATGAGACAATTCACACATTGATAAATATTATGGCAACATATTTCATGCTTACACACTCAATTTATGCAGATGTGAGCTATAAAGTACAAATTCATATATACTCAAGTACATATGCATACAAGTGCACATTGTTTACAAGAACAAAAATTACATGTTTTAACATATAGATAACTTTGAGATATGGGCTTTCATATTTATCATATATATGTATATCATTCTATATTAGTGGGAACATATTCATTGGGCATGATACTCATGCACATGCAGTCTATGATAGTTTATAGTTGGCATCAATTCAATGTGGCATGATAACTTTTCATACACATTTATATTTTTTATAGTAAGAACTATTATAATTGTTTATTTGTAAATAAACATTAATGGAACTAGGTAGTGAAAAATATTGAATCTATAAGTCTATTTGTAATAGTTAATTTGTGTTTATTTGGTAATGCACATTGAGGTTTAGAAATGATCAATGTCATTGGAATTACTCATAGAAAACCCATTATATCATTTTCACCTTATCATCTTAGGGTATAAGATTAAATCTATATTATTTACTAAAGATAATGTAGTTGAGGTTAAATGATGCTCATTGATAATATCCATACATTCATTACGTCTAGGACATTTTTATTCCAAACCCAAGGGCTTGCATAGTTACACAAAATTATAGTTTTATCACCCTAAACTATCTAATGGTTTATTAATGGGAACCATTCTCTAATACTTAAAAAGGAATCATTATCTTCAACATGTTGCAAAACAACATGGCTATACCCACATACATGCACATAATTCTTTCTTTTTCCCAAGTTTAAAATTTTAATTTTATATTTCACATATGGACATTAACTACTATGTTTTCATTATAGGTTATGCTTGTGGAAAGCTTCACATTTGGAGCCATCTCCCATTGATAATTTTTTGTATAAATGCATTTATAATTTATACTTTTATTCTGGTATTTATAATGAATTTCAATATTGAAATAAAATGATAGAATATTTAATTACTATAATTTTGTATTAGATACTTGAAAATGTCACTTTTGACCTACCTTCACTATTCATGATATTTACACACAAATATCCATCTTATTCATCTTTATCTCACATCAAATGATTTATATAATTCTCACTCTCCTATAATAACTTCTTAGTCTATGTCAAACTAGTTAGATATGTTACAAAAACATCTCTAAATCATCATATTTGCATTCCTATCTCCTAGACATAAATGCCAGGCTCAAATAGTTTGATAGTTCAAACTCTCCTAAGGGTGATATTATTATCACTCACCCAAAAATAGATTTTTTAAAATATAATGAATCCTTATAAATTATATAATGTGTTGGTGGAATGATAAATTACTAAATGAAATCATATAAATAAAAATATGTGTCAATATTACTATACTATCTAGCTCTCATCTACCATTCACATGTTACACATATATACACTATTGTACATTGAAAAAATTTGACATATTATTCCCAATAAAAAAATTAGTCACTAAGAGAAGTCATTATCCAAATCTTTATAAAAACAAGCCAAGTCAAGATCAAACATTTTCAAGTGTCAAAATATATATCACTAAGTGCATTCATATATAAGAAGGAGAAAATTTTCACATTCACACTAAGGGGAAAAATTATTTGTCAATTGAATTATTCTTTCTAGAATTTGTTATGTAGATAGTGATAAATCATCAATGGAGGTTATTGGGGACCTTAACTGATTACAATTTCCATGTTTTAATAGGGTTCATCCCTTCACAAGTAGATCTAGGTTTTGAGAAGAAGGATACTATTTTTTGGGATTGCATACATAGTTAGGTGATAAGATTGCACATATAATGTTATTTCATGTAGGAAAAAAAAATTATAATCATAGAGCCTAAAAATAACCCAAGACAATAACATTAACCTATAGATATATCTATTGATGGTTTCATTCTAGGGTAATGTTAGTGACCTTGTATGCATAGACAATCAATTCAAAATCTAATGAACTCATAGGCCTACTTCTAGCCCATTTACACTATCAGAAGCTAGGCATGGTTATTAAATGAACTAAAAAATATAAGTACCTTGATATCTTTAGTGTTTTATATATTTAACATATTCCATTATAAAATAAATTTTATTACTTTACATTAAGATTGTCTAAATTAAATTCAAGGTTATATCTTAATTAGGGTTTTATAATTTATATTAGTTTTAAAAATATTAGTGAACCTAAATATTACTTGGATAGTGCCAAACCCCATGTCTCCTTTGGGGTCATTCTCCTCTTTATATTTTTTAGATTTTAGCCCTAAGGTTAATTTTTAGAGTTGAATCCCTAATTTTTCCATCTCCATAAGTGAAAATATGATGATATATCCCATTTTCCTAAGATTTCATGTATATTCACATATTATGGCTTACTATATTAGGTTTATTACTTTATTGGATGATATATAAACCTAAATGACTCTCCTTTTCAAATACTCTATGTTTTTATCTATTCACATTGTTTAGATGAAAACTATATCTTTTTTATCCAAAATACTATATGAAATCTCCCTAATTTCCATTTTAATATTTTTAGTAATTTACACTTAGAGGGTATAATGTACACCTATTTTCAAATCAATTACCACAATTCATTTATTTATTACATAATATAATCTTCTATTTTGTTTTTCTGATCATTCCTTATATTATATTATAGTGGTCAATTATTTAATTTTAACATTATATGATGGCTATCATGGATATTCATAATTTATAATTTATAATACAATCAATTATTTTTAGAATTACATGTTTTTGGTTTAAAATATGCAATTTTTTTCCATAATCATTTAATCAATTGAATCAATTTAATTTACAATAAAATTAAGTATAAAATCAATAATAATTGATTCTTAGCCTTAATTAACATCAAGTTGTAATGGTCAATTCACATTACCTCTTGTCACCATTAGGTACCAAAGGACATGTATGAAACCTTTATTCATCCTCCCCCTATAACTCCAAATTATCTTAGCTACCACCCCACCCCCATTATTTTCCAAAAGTTTATATTAGGACCCATGGTCCATATCATCACTACTAGGAGAGGTAGGTATATTAGAATGTATATAGTCAACATGTTACTTTTCAACCCCACGCACCTCCCAATTATCAATACAAAGGGTATGAAATAATTGATAAACTAAATAACACCCATGCTAATATTTCTATCCTTGACTTATTAAAGTAATCATGTGTATATATAGACATCTTATATGAGGTATTGTGGGAGACAACTATTATTAGTATTAAAAATCCAACATGATTTGATTCTATCATGAATAAATTTAATGATATGAAACAAAATATTACCTTTGATAAGGAAGACTTACATCTAAAGTGCATTATATAAAATTATCCCATTATTCTCCCAAGTGTAAGTTCAAAGTAAAGTATTCAAATGTGTCTAGATATATAATGGTTCATGATTGAACATTTATGCCAATTATTTGTTGTAACAATTGGCTATGGGTATGGATCATGTATGAAAATCAAATAAAACCATTAAAAGATTTGATAATATTCCATCATTGATGTTATCAAGTAACTAGTTCAAATAGTGAAAAATTTTGGGTCGATTGAGCCATAAATCACATCATTTTATCATAATTGGGTGTTATAAGAGTCATCTTGTAGTTTTAAGATCTTAATTAATTTTAATTTAAGTAATCATAGTTCTATAATCTATTTTAAAATATATTCCTTTGGTACAATAAATGGTAAGGTCAAAGGTTTGAATGGGTGGATCAAGAATAAGAATGATCATCCTCTTTTCACTTTGTGTTACACCCTTTATAGACGTGTTTCAAGTTTCCCCACTCAATTGACACAATGATAACTCTATAAGGATGTGGGTGGGCTATATCTAAAGAGAACCTTCAAAGAGGGCTGGGTCTCTTGATGCTACACATATATTATCACTAAACCTACTCAAATTATAATGAAAAGGAAGAGAGAAAGCTAAAATTAAATACAAAAGGGCGATGCACAAAATTATAGGTCTCTTCCTATGGTCTATGAGTTGATAACAAATCTAAAAAAGGATGAATATAATCAAACGATTTGAAATAGTTATCTAGCATAACTATTTTAATATGGAGGTTGCATCTAATACATCAAATAATATGGGGAATGGATGGGCCTAAAATGAATCACTACCAAAAGTTTTCCCCACTTGAAATTTGCATAATTACTGAATACACACCATATGACATATAAATATATAACTTAGTCATAAATAGGCAATAATGAAGATGAAAAATGTAAGGATATTGAAAATAGACACTATCATTCATCAAAAACTCACCATCAATACATAAAATATGACATGGAGGCCAAATCAATTTACATTCACTTTAAAAGCAACAAGTATCAATTTTAATACGGATTTTCCATACAAACTTGGAGGATCCATTTATAGTCCATCTAAGGCCAAATATATAGAATAAAGGATAAGAAAGAGAGAAATATAGAAGATGTGGAGTAAGTCCATCATGATTTTCATCTATCAATAAATATGTTATAATACCAAGATAAAGTGAAGAAATAGTCGTATTATTCATAAATAAACATGTGTTATCTTGGATTGATGATGTATTCATGAGAGGTGGCATATAATTGGATATCTAAATACATAATTTAATCTTTAAATTCATCTCATATCTTGGTGGTAAATATATTTAAGGTTTATAACTCTTCATACTATTATGTTTGTCTTTAGAACCTATAATTTTATGTCAGAAATTGTTTATCCCAAAATAAAGTGATGAAGGAAATCCTATCTCTCATATAATGTATGGTCTTGTGATTGAATATTATCATACTATTATTTTATACTCCATGTACATATTTTATAAGATCAAACAACCTATATCTAATAAAATATACCACCTCCAATTGAGTCTTCACAATTTACTAACAAGTGGTTTGAAGAGGGATGTGTATTCTTATAATAAAAGTTCCAAGTAGACTTGAGGACTACCTTAGGACCTTATACATATTCCATTATCTTATAACTGAGGTAAAATATGTTTTAGTAACTTTTAAGAGTCTCCAATAACATGTTGCATTTGTGGTAATCTTGAAAATGGTGATAAAGCATGTAGGCTTCTTTGAAGGTCTTCAACAACATGCCTATTGAAATGCCTATCCAAGTTGATTTCTTATACTTATATCAATTTAAATTGATTTTTTAATGACCTATATAAGGTTTAAATTATTTCATTAGGTTATTATATGGGTGTCATAAGGTTCTTGATGACATTGGTGACCTTGAGAAGGTCTACAACCATACTTTTCTATGCAATTATTAAGGCAACCTTCATCATGACTTTGTTATTTTCTTGAAAAAATATCAGATCACTATGTAAGTCTATTTAAAGGATTATTTAAGATAATACTACCTCTGAATAGGTCTATAAAGTCTCTTACAATATTTAGGAGGTTCTAATCCATTCTAACACAATGTAAACTAGTTAAAAATGTATTTTTAAAGCTCTATTCTACGTCTTTGTCTACAAACATTGAAACTTATTGATCCTAAAAGTGAATAACATATTTTAAGACATCATAAAGTTTATTAAAAGTAATTTCAATGATATTTTAACCACTTAAACCAACATTTTCAATCATCGAGCTCATTAAGGGCAAAATAAGCAATTTTTAGGTCTTCAACTTCTTAAAAAAAATTCATAGAATATAGGCCTAAAATGAATGAAAAAATTTCAAAAAAAATTATCATACAAAACTTATAATCATACCATAATTTCATTATTCTCCATTTATCTACTCATCCAACTTCCCATGTAAGAAAGTTTGCCTTCTCAAGCTTACAAGCCTATGGGTGTGTATTCTAGAGGACTATTTATGAAATAAAATGGATTCCAATGTTTTATTTGGATTTAGATACACTTTTTATAGGTCTAATACATTATTAATTACTTCCAAAGATTAATTTTAAAATCATTTGGGTCCTTAAACTCTCTATAACTTGCATTAGCCCATGTCAAGGGTTTATAGGTGATTTATAAATTTTGATAATAATGGTCCATTTTTTATGATCTAATATCATATAAAAGAGTCTAATTGATATTAAAATATTATTTAGGGTCCCTAACATCAATTAAGAACCTATTTGAAACATATTGAATTAAAAACATGCATTTTCTCTTCATATCCCTATATATAGGCCTATAGCATTGATCTTGACATTTATTTTTCTTGTTTGCAATCTATCCTAGAGAAGGTTAGTGTAGGGTATAAAAAATTATTAAATGATTTATTTAAGAAATATATATCACCTAAAATTATAAAAAACCAATTATTTTATTAATTTCTTAGCAATTAAATCTCAAATCCAAAGTCAGTCTTGGAGGTCTCTATAGGCCTATATGCTTCTTTGAAAGTGGTCTTGGCTTTAATCTTATGATTTATATTCATGATAATAAATGCAAGAACTATAGAAACATAATTTATGGTTAATAAAACCTTACATGAATATTAAAATGTCAAAATCAACTCAAACTTGCACCCTTTATTCATATTTATACTTGTAGCTTGTGTGTTCTTTTTTAGGCCTATCACATTGTCACAACTTGAAAATGGCCCATCCTGACTAGTTTTTCTTCAAAAAAATGAATATAAACATTTAATCATATCCATTATATTCTCTCACACCATATATGACCCTTTTGATATTTATATTCAACACCAAAATCCATATTCTCCATATTCTTGTGTTTAAGCTTATAGGGGTTTATCTAGGCCTAAATATATTGCAAACTTATTATAGAATTGGACTCCCATGAATTTTATGTCCTTGAATGATCTTTGAGTAAAAAATATATATTGTTAAAATTTATTTAATACTTTTACAAATGGGATAAATCACATAAATGGTTTCTAAAATCCTTTCTTCTCTTCCTACAGACTTACACAATCCACTTGTGCATGCATAAAATGCATTATTTTATTGAGTTTCTTGCTCTTTAAGACTTATTCAATCACCTATGACACTATTTAAAATGAATAAAAATTATTTATGGTCTCTTTATTATTCTTTAAAATGGACAAAATATCTTTAATCCTCAAACATTCTACCATTTAGGTCTATAAAGTCTACTAGAAAGATGGTCAAGGAGGACTGTAGTTGATCCTTATTCTATGGAATCCATACATAGACTTGAGGAGTGTGTAGATACCTTGTGTACATTATTATTCACCTTGGAAAATATTAAATTAAATTTATCATGCTCTCTTATAAATTTAAGGCTATATAAAATAGTAATAAACCCTTCATCCTTAAGCTTCTTGTCACCTCTTCATGTTAGTGTGAAGTTTGACCATGTGTAGACCTTGGAGTGATTCCTAGTAACCATATAAAGTGTTAGGGAGGTATAAAAATGGTTTTATAACTTAATAATTAAATCCAAATTATATTTAAACCCTCCATAGATATCAGATCCTATGTGCTCAAGCCTACAACCTGTCTAATATGGATATTATTTTATATGCAATGCCTACACGTTCCAAATGGATGTTAGGAGATAGTGTGAGAGAACTATTAATACCTTAAAAGTACCCACACAAGCCTTATATTAAAAAAATGAGATCATAAATTCCTATAAATTGATAAAACCATGATTATAGGGTTTTGAAAGGGTTTAAGAGTAGCTAATCCTCTTAAAGATGATTCATATAACACAAGCCCTAAATCTTTGAACTCATACTATGGGTTTGAAGGTAATATGGGTACCTTCCTTCCCATAATATAATTTTACTTTTCACTCCATATCCTTCACTAACCATTCATCACAAATTGACCTATATTCACTTTTCCAATGACCTACAAAACCGATGGAGAAGTGGAAAAGGTTTTTGTCATATTTTCGTCTTGTAAACACTCCATAAGCATGATTTGGGCCAAATAAGGTTGCATAAAATTGTGGTGGGAATTTTTTCACCTTTGATTATTGTGGTCACATAAAAAATGATGTTATTTTATGTTGATAGTCTATGTAATATTATTTTAACTACCACTTTCATGTTGAAACCACCAAAAAAGACTTGGACAAGTGTGTGTAAACATACCGACCACATTTTTACCTTTGGTTGACTCTACCACACTTGAATCACATTGGAATGAGACATGATAATGACCTCCAACAAGGATTTCTATTAGGTATGCCTTAGATAAGCATAAAACACATGGAAACACTTTACCTTATGTTTTGAAAATACCTTATTTTCTCCAAAATTACTTTAGGCCCTCTAAATGTCTAAAATGGAAAATGTTTATATCTCATTATCTTTTATCCTAGACTCAATATCCCTCACGGAATAATATGCCATCTTGGGAATAAACATATAAATGGTTTTTAAATGGTATAAAGTATACCTTAACTTTTACAAAACAAAATTAAACTTTCCTAAGTTACACTAAACCCTACCAAACTACACTAAAGAAGACCTCCTAAAAGGTCAAAGCATGAAACATGTTGGACAAGACACACACATGGACTCTATCATTCTACTAAGACCATGTTTATACCTTGAGATCACATACAACATAGAACCATGACACTAAAATTATTCTCAATAAGTCTAATTCAAGGTTAAATGACATAGTTACCTATTTTTGAACAATTTGTGGTCATGGGTCACTTATTAGCTAACATTTTTGGTAACCTCCTAGGATAGTTTTCCTACTAAACATATAGACTAGTGGCCTTAGATAACCCATTGGACATGGAGTCACCAAAAATTTCTTCTCCATGAGACTAAATCCATACCTAAAAATGGCATTATATTTAAAACAAACTAAAAACTGAAAATGCCTTCAAAACATAAACAAAATAAGAGACACACAACCAGACAAGGAACACACTCAACAAGGAAAGCATGTGTTAAAAGAACTTAGATAATTAAAATCCTAATATATTATTTACAATCAGATTAAAAATACATAAATAGTAATGCTTTAGTTGTATCCCAATGGTTGGGATATGTACTTAGTCTCCATTTTGATTTGAGAATTGAAACACGTGTGTTGCTTATAATGAGTGATAACATATGGTCCACTCTATAGAGTGTAAAACTTTATGTGTATTATAGAATTGGTACTATATTCATACCATTTGACTATAATTCCACCTTATTGGAATGATTTTGGAACATTTTATTTTCAAATTACCTCTTCATTTGAGATTGATGGGACTCCATAGCATGCATGGCATGCTCTTGTTTCTTATAACTCCATCAACCTAGCTAGTATAATAGCCATGGAAAAATTATTCATCATCTCAAATCTATGTGTAATATCCAGAGATATAAACTCAATAGATATGGGTAGCTTACATTATTTTCCATATACAATCATGTATGGTGAGTTGTTAATAGCTATTTTAGGAGTAATCTTATCAGCCCATAAGGTTATTTTCAACTTTGTGTGCCATAATCTTTGATTTTCATACATATTCCTCTTGATAAATTTAATGGAATTATTTTTTGTGTAATTTTATATTCCATTTCCTTAAGTATAATATTTGGAAGATGTAATTAGGTGATTTCCATATTTCACATCTCACTGACTTATCCTAGTACCAAAGAAAGCCATTAAAATATCTAATATAAGTGTATAAGTTACCCAAAATATAGTTAATATACCTTCATAGGCATATATCACATTGGTCTCATTATTTTACTTGAGTGTTAAAACCTCTCTCCATCTAGTAAAATAATTAGTTGTAGTCAATACCCATTTATGACTAGTTGAGTTAGCCCTTTAGGGTTTACTATGTAAAACCTATGTTTAAATTAAAAGGATGATATGTTTAAATCAATAAAACAAATTTGAAAAAATAAATTAGTTATATTTTATATAAATTAAATTATTTTTACTTTCTAAACATAGCAATATATATGCTTAAATATACACTTATCTAAAAATTGACTATCACAGATGATCTAGGTTTTGAAAGATGAGATCTAAGTAGTTCTAAATGTCTTCTACTAGAAGAAAAATTAATGAGATGGTTGGGGGGGGGGTGTGAATAAATTTCCTTAAAACATTCCTTCAATTTCATTTAACATACATGAATTATTCGTTCACATGCATACATGCATACATCAATGCATACACAAGTATCTATGAAAGCAAACAACATAAAAACATAAGATATATGTGGGAAAACCTATTGGGGAATAAACCCCACTAATTAATATATTTTAATACAGTAATATAATTAATTAATAAAAAATTTATTGATGCATGAACTCCATAAGGAGCACCAACCCCTTACTAGTCAAACACCAACTCAACTAGTTCTTTAGCAAGTAGTAACTTGCAAGGAGTCTCCAACCCCATAGGTAACTCAAAACCAAATAAAATGCCTTGAATATATGATCACCTTAGAACATATATTTCTCACTCAATTTAATATTATATCCTTCTTTTTATCTTCTCACTCTTCTATCTTTCTTAAATGGCCTATTAGGTCTTCTCGCTCAACTAGCCCTTTCCTTGGTAGAATTAGGTCAAATGAACTTGATCAACACATGTAAAAGCATATTTATAAGTTCATGGAATATTAATAAAACCTATATAATTATCTTCAATAATTTTACCTATTTTTCAAAACTCTATATCATTTTCTGTTATGCTCAATATTTTAAGTAGTCAAATTAGGCTTATTAGGCCTTGCCTTTATACTTGACTCTTGCTCTTACTCATATAGGTAAAATAAGAAAATCACCATAATTATATAAAAATTTAAATATAAAAATACAAAAATTTAAAAATTTAAAAAACTTCCACATAGGTTGGTCATTACCTTAAGGGCCAAAAGCACCATTAGGCATATTAGAGACCTAGCGTAATTAGACCTTTTCAAAGCACAAACTTCACTCAGACCTCCTTGGAACAATTTTAGTCTCCAAAAATGGGTTAAAAAATTAATAAATTACTAAAACATACCCATTATAATCTCACCTTATGTCCAAAACACCATTTGGCTCATTTCACTCCTTGAACCACCCAATTAGGTATATTTAGCATTAGACCTTCTTAGTGCTAAAAAGTCTATCTTGAAAATATGAATCATATACTCAAATTTGACACATAAAAATAATAAAAAATAAAAAATTTATATTATAATTTACCTGAGGTTCAACATATTATTCATTATAATTCATCAAATAGGACAAAAGACCTCTAACTGATCAACTTAATATGCTCACTCAGAACTACATAGAGGCCTTAAGAAACTAGTCAAAAACCTTTGACTTGTCACACCTTCATATGATTTTATCATGGATATAAATGTGTTAAAATTAAAATATTATACCTATATAAAAATTTCATGTGCATTTTATTCTTCAACACTATGAAAAAACACTCAAAACCAACATTCTCACTTACACATAAAATTGCTTATAGCATAAAAAACACAGTCAAGAAGATAAAATATTAGAACACCTATGGGAAAAATTTTATGAGATTATAATGAGTAATAATTATCATTTATACTAATTTTTACATATTTTAATAGATATATTTCAATATTTAATATCATTATTGGTCTTATAGGCGATTCTCACATCTTCACCCTACACCGACTTCACTGTGTTAAATAGATCACTTAATTTTAGCATTTTTATGTGCATCACTAAAACTTATAAATAAGGGTGATATGATAAATATGTCTTTAAAAATTACCCCATTCATTTTTATCCATCCCTAATCCTTTGCAACCAATCCCTAATCTCTTTCTCACTACTGCTTAGTTTTTTCACTATCTTGTTATTTTTGCCTTTTTAGTGATAAGACAAATTCCATGATAGATTTATAACATTTTAATACTTAAAAGTAATGAAAAAATTACATGATAATAAAATATAAGTCTCAAAAAATCATCCTCCATCCATTTTCATGCTTTGACTTGGTCAACCCTACCTATTACATCAAAATTTTAAGAAACAAGGGGTTTTCTTTAGCTTCAACTCACTCTTTTGACAAACCAAAAGCACCTATAGGAACCTAGAAGATTAATTTACATTTAAAAAATATGTAAAATAACCATTATAATCCATAACTGACAAGATCTTTATTATTGGGTCATTATGAGGGTTTTAGGAGGGTTTTGACTAGTTTCCCTTCTTAGCAATCATTCATAAAGCATTTCCCCTCAACTCCAGAACTAATGCCATGAAAATAAATATAGGTACCTTAAAAAAATTCCATGAACTAATAAATATATCATGCAAAGGTTTCACATGCCAAAAAGTATAATAAATTCCTTCTCAGGTCTATAACACCCCACTTGGTGCACACAAAGGATCTCAACACTAATTTTAATGATTTATTCTTAAATATATGACCTAAAATTTTTCACACATACTTAAAAAAACATATAACACCTATTTAAATTATATTAAGACCTATAACACCTTTTAAAATTAACTTGACCCCTCATTAGGCCATACTAGGTCTCTTTGCACACTATACCTTGTACTTCTAGTCATATTTAAACCATGATCATACCTTGAAACCTCATGTATTGTTATCAATACCTCATCCACATGTTAAATTAACTCATAATATTCTCACACATTTCCAAACTTATTCATACAAGACTCATATTTCTCAACTCATCATGCTACCAGGCTTATGCTTTCTCAATAGTTTTCTTCAAGTATATGCCTTATGAACTCAACATCAAGAACAATAATTATAACTCAAAATGAAATAAATGACACTTTCATGAGATAAATTAAAAATTCATGCATACCTTAGAACACATTATCAACAATATCCCCCTTTTTCATTGATGGCAAACACTCATTGAGGGTACCTACTTAGAGAAGCTTCTCTTACTAGGATACATCTCCCCAATACAAATCAATATCCCCATTTGAAATTAATGATAAATCACTACCTAAAATAACACTTAAATATATAGAAATTAAATATCATGTTAACAAACTCCCCCTATAATATAACATATCTCAGATATCTTCTTCTTGACAAATTGATATGACTCCCCCTTTAACCTCACAACTTGTGTACTTATTTCCTATTTTTTGAGATAAAACCTAATTAAAATATTCCCATAATACCTAATATTTTTATTATTTTAGGCATTTAGGTAGTATTATACAAAAAAATCCAAATCATGGATCTATATTTTATTCGATTGACCCTTGAGGATTCATCTTCCTTACTTATCTTGCATCTTGTAACCATAGGTGTACGTATAGCCTTAAAATATTCCATTTCAAACTTATTTAACATCTCTTTTATATAACTGACCTATGAAATGAACATACCTTTTTATATTGACTAATTTTAAGTTCAATAGAGAAGTATATTTCTCCAAGCATGGATATTTCAAATTTTGACTTCATCACCTCTGCAAAATCCTTGGTCATGTTCTCACTAGTTCCACCAAAGATGATATCATCCACATAGAATACCACTATTAATTGATGATAATTTTTATTCATGATATATAAGTTACTTTATGTAACTCCTCTTTTGAAACCTTGGTCCAAAAGGTATTTGTCTTAGTCTAGCATACCAAGCTTTAGGAGCTTATTTTAGACCATAAAGTGCCTTCTTCAACCTATAGACATAGTCCTTGTTATCAGTCAATAGGAAACCCTCAGGTTATTCAATGTATAATTATTATTCTAAGTTCCCATTTAGGAAATTTAACTTGACATACATTTGGTATATCTTGAAGCCTTTTAAACCTACATATGCAATAAATATATTAATAGACTCTAACCTTGCTACAGGGTAAAAGTTTCCTCAAAGTCCACTCTTTCTACTTAAGCATATACTTTTCACCCAAGTCTATCCTTGTTTCTAGTAACCTCTCAATTATCATTTAACTTGTTCCTAAATACCCATTTTATACTAATGATGTTTTTGTCTTTAGGCCTAGGTACTAACTCCTAAGTTTCACTCTTCTCAATTTGATTTAACTCTTCATTCTTTACATCTAACAAAAACCTATCTTTGCTTGCTTATATATATCTTTTAGGTTCAAATTTTGAAAGTAAGGTAGTAATTTTTTTATTAGCATAACTCACCATTCTTCTCCTTGTTTGTATACCTGTAATTTTGTTTCTAATGATCTAAGATTTGGTATTATCCTTTTGAATCTTCCTAGAAGTGTCTTTTGAGTTATTTCTTTCCTCACTTTCTTCTTCATCCTCACCTATCTCTATTACTCCATCATTATTTGACTAAGAATATGATTTATTTATCTCGTCAACCTTCCCATTTGTCCTTTCCACTATCTTTTTAAACCTTTTATTATAACATTTATAGGAAACACTTACTAATGAATATCCCAAGAAAATGCCTTCATCAGACCTTGAGTCAAATTTTCCTAAGTCCTCATCATCTCACTTGATATAACATTTACTCCCAAAGACCTTAAAATGTTCAAAACTTGTGGGTATACCATTACATAATTCATATAGAGTCTTATCACCATTGATCCTAATTTGATCTTTGTTTAAAGTGTAAACTATAACACTTATAACTTCTCTCCAATATCCATCAGATAACTTAGACTTATTCAACATGGTCCTTTCCATTTCTTGAATTTTTCTATTCTTTCTTTCAACCACCCCATTCTATTGAGGTGTTCTAATTGTTAATAAATGTCTTCTTATTCCATTGACCACAAAAAACTAATCAAAATAATTTACCAAAACTCTCTTCTTTTATCAAACCTAAGACACTTGATCTTCACATTCATCTCATTTTCAACCAAATCTTTGAAGGTTTTGAACTTACCTAGAGCTTATGACTTCTCCTCCAAGAATTCTACCCAAGTTAGTCTTGTGAAGTCATCTATAAGCAACATGAAGTAGATATCAAATTAAATACTTTAAATCCTTGTATGACCACATAGATAACTATGAATTTATTCTAAATGTCTAATAGTGTAATATTCTTTAGACTTTAATCTCCTCCTAGTATACTTACCATGTTGACATGCCTTGTAAAGAGCATCTGTAGGTTTAAATATTTTGGGCATATTACTCACAGATCCCTTGGATTTGATATTTAATAGATTTTCAAAGTTCATATGACCTAACCTCCTATGACATAACCAAATTTCATATACCTTTCTCATGAAGCACTTCTCTTTTGTGATTACATTTTGCACATTAAGATTTTTTTCAATTTTCTTGGATTTGACAATCAACCTTCCTAATTTTTCTCTCCTTATCTCAAATCCTTTATCATGACAAATTAGGGTATGTAATTGAGTGTAAATTTTAATTACACTTAACAAGTTGTGTTTAAATCCATCTACATATAAAACATCTTCTATCTTGGTCTTCCCATTGTCCAAGCTCAAAGCTCCTTTGCCAACTATATTAGCTGATGTGTTATCTCCAAACCTTACTGAACCTATGGCATTCTTATTCAAAGTGATGAATTTACTTTTATATCCTATCATATGACTTGAACAACCACTGTCTATATACCAATTCAAATCTTCATTCTGAGTATGAAAATTAGTTTCAACTATCATAAATTCTTCTCCTCTATATTCCTGCTTCTCTTTCAATTTACCCATAAGGTCTACTTTCTTGACCCATTATTTAGTATCATGACTTGATATATTCTCAACATGACTAGTTTTCCTTATAGATATTATCTTAAACTCTCTTGTAATGTGTCCTCTTTGGTTTTAGTTATAACATAGGATTCTACTTCTCTATCTATAGTTAATAGCTCTAAGTCCAAATTTACCACAAGATAAAAAACAACCAATGAAGGAATTAGCATACTATGATTGTTTAACCTTATTTATATTTTGATGATCATAGGATGATACGCAACTACTATTGATATCTTTTGATTAAGTAAAACCCTTCTTGGCTTGTTGATGATTGACTTTAAACATGACTACTTATTCATAGGTCTTGATTCTATTAGCTTCATCACTCCTTGACTGATCAATGTCTTTTGAAAAATGACTCTTATTGAATTCTTTTTGTTCTTATATGAATCCAAGACTTTTCATATCATAAAATGATCTTTAACTATCTAAAATATTTTAAAGCTTTCTAGTACTTTCCTCAAACTTATGATAAGTCTTTATCATAATTACATCTTCCTCAACTTGTGCCTCTAAAGTATTTAATTTCATTATAATATGGGTAAATTATTATATGTTATTTTTTTATTTTTAACAACATTCACAAGTTGTTTCAATTACTTTTGATAGAACCTCATTGCAATCATACAAAACACTTTCATGATAAAAATCCATACATGTGCTCCAAAGATCCCCCTTAGACTATTGAGTCTTCACAAAGGACCAAGATTTGATATAAAATGTTTTAAGTATATCTAATAAGAGGTGGGGTGGGGGGATGGGGGCCGGGGGGGCATAAATTATATTTCTTAAAACATTTCTTAAATTTCATTTAACATTTATGAATCATTCTTTCACATATAATGTCAATCAATGAATACACATGTATCTATGAAAGCAAACAACATAAGAACATAAGATATATTTGGGAAAACATATTGGGGGATAAAACCCATTGATTAATATATTTTAATATAGTCCTATAATTAATTAATTAAAATTTTAGTGAGGCACCAACCCCACAAGGAGCACCAACCCCTTATAGGTCAAGCACCAACTTACAAGGAGACTCTAACCCCCTAGGTAACACAATTCCAAAAGAGATACATTCAATATATATTTACCTTAGAACACTTTTTTCTCACTCAAATTAAGATGATATCCTTATTTTTCTCTTTTCACTCTTCTATCTTTCTTAAATTGCCTATCAGGCCTTCTTGCTCAACTAGCCCTTTCCTTGGTAGAATTAGGTCAAATAAACTTGATCAACACCTATAATAATAGAGTTAAATATTAATTTAATATTAAAAACACCTATATGATTATATTTAATCCTTTTACATTGTTTCCAAAACATTATATCATTTTCTCATATGCTCAATATTCTAACTAGTCAAATTAGGTCTATTAGGCCTTGTCTTTATACTTGACTCTTATTCGTACCCATCTTGTTAGGCCAAGAACATCACAATAATTTGATAAAAATTTAAATATATCAATACACATGTTTAAAAAGATAAAAAAAACACCATATATTTTGGCCATTACCCTTAAGGGCCAAAACCACCATTAGGCCTTCTCTAAGCACATGTTTCACTTAGACCTCCTTAGAACACTTTGAGAATACAAAAATGGATTAAACACTAAAAAAATGAATCCAATTAACCCTTTGTATTCTCAAATTATTTACCCAATAATTTTTATCTCAGTTCACTCCTTGAACCACCCAATTAAATCTATTCGCCATTAGGCCTTCTTAATGCCAGAAAGTCTATCTTTCAAATATGAATCATACACTCAAATTTAACACATAACCATAATAAAAAATCACATTGATATAATATAATTTAACTCAAGTTAAAAAGCACATTCATTATAATTAATCAAATAGGGCAAAATACCTCTAACTGATTAACTTCATATTCTCACTCAGAACTACACATAAGCCTTAAGAACCTAGTCAAAAGCCCTTGAATCTTCACACCTTAATAATAGTTTATCATACATAAAAATGTGTTAAAATTAGCCTATTATACCTTTATCCAAACTAAATATACATTATATTCTTCAAAAATATGTAAAAATACTTCGAACCAACATTCTCACTCACACACAAAAAACTACTTGTAGCATCAAAAACACAGTGAAGAAGATCAAGTCTTAGAATACCTATGGGAACACTTTTGTGATCTTAAAATGAGTTATCATGATACTTAATCATCATTATAATATATATATATATATATATATATATATATATAACAATATTCAATATCAATATTGGTCTTACAGATCAATCTCACATCTTCACCCTACACAAACTTCATTGTGTTAGATGGATCACTTGTAGAAAATATTTTATCATGTTTATGTACATAAAAAAATAATAAGCAAGGGGTATATTATTAATAGGTCTTAAAAAATTACCCCATGAATTTCAATCCATTCCTATTCCTCTATAACCAATCCCTAATCTCTTTCTCACTACTACCTAGTTTTCTCACTATCTGGGTCTTTAGGCCCTTTTAGCGATAGGCCAAATTCAATGAACAATTTATCACATTTTATGTCTAAAAAATTATATTAAATATTCATGATCATAAATAAGTCTCACACATCATCTTTCATCCATTTTCATGCTTTGACCTAGTCAACCCTACCTATTACATCAAATTTTTGAAAAACAAGTGGTTTACTATAGCTTCAAATCACTACTTGTAATAACATAGAATATTATTTTACTTGTTTCAAACATAAAACTAGGTAAAAAAAACCATTCTTAGCCCAACCACCAAGATCTTTCTTATCGGGTCATTATGAGGGTTTTAGGAGGGTTTTGACTGGTTTCCCTTCTTAGCAATCATTCATAAAGGATTACCCCTAAACTAAAAAAATAATTATAAGAAAATAAATTTATGGAAATTCTCAAACTTACATGAACTTATCAAGATCTCATGAAAAAATTTCATGTGTGAATGAACATAATAAATTTTTGCTCGGGTCTACAACACCCCATTCGATGCACATAGAGGATCTCAACACCAATTTTCATGATTTTTTAATCAAGTGATGACCTAATTTTTTTTAAAAATAATTAAAATAAACTCTCACACCTATATCAATTATATTAAGATATATATCACATTGGAAAATAAACTTAACCCCTCATTACTCCATACTAGGTCTCTTTGCACATTAGACCTTGAACTGCCAGTCATACTTAGACCATGATCATACCTTGAAATATCCTATACTATTATAAATAAATAATACACATTTAAAATTAACTCATACCATTCTCACACATTTCAAACCTTTTTCATACAAGACATATATTACTCAACTCATCATGCTACCAGGTCTATGCCTTCTCTCTAGGTTTCTTCAAATACATGGCTTATGAACTCAACATCAAGAATGATAATGATAACTTAGAATGACATTAATGAAAATTTAATGACATAAATTAAAAATTAATTCATACCTTATAACACATTATCAACATATTCAATAGGATTTGTGTGCTCATCTACTCACTCAATAATAGTGACCAATATGGATAGCAACACCATGTTTCTATAGTTTCCTCTAGGAGGAAATAGTGTCCCCTTTGTAGGATTGTTCATATTTTTTTAGATCACTTATGATTATATTTTTAGTTCATATTATTGTGCATATGAAACTTATATCTTTGTGTTGTGCGTAGAAAGCCTAATTTAATGTGTAAACTCTAATCCTCCTTATGAGAATGGCATGAGCAATAATTATGTGTTCATTATAGGATGGACTACATATCCTTACCACCATATTATGAAGATATTTACCTAAATATAAATACACTAAAGAGAGATCAAGACTAATGTATTTCTCCCACCTATTTCTTGATGCACTTGCAAGTGAATGATAGAATGAGAATGGGCTTACATTCCTTAAATATCCTTGAATTTTGAAATGTTTGGAAAATGGGCTTAGGGTTATTATAGATGGTAGTATGTATAAGAAAATAAGAATAGGGATAAAATAATTTATTTTTTCTCAATGTTATCTTAGATTTGAATAACTTTTGCATCTATTTTCCATCTAGTGAATATAGGTGAATTAAAATTGTACTTATAGGGTTCTATTGCTTGTGTGGATAATAAAGTGTGCTTAGGATGACCTTGGAGGGACATATATTTGAAAGAGTATCCATTTGGAAGAGATAGGGATAAGTACACTAACACCTAGTTTGGGACACTAGCGCTATGTGTCTATAGTGTGGTTTTAATTCCCTATTGACATACAAATGTCAAGATGGATTGGGATCTATGAAGATAATCTTGTGACTATGTTTTGAATGATTGTAGGTGGTTGTTGTCTAATTAATAACTATAAAAGTGTGTGTAATTCTCTTATGATGGATCTAGGGATAAGATAGTAATAGTTTAACTCAAGTGACACTCTTAGCATCCAATTACCACTTTTAGGTGATTATATTTCCTCCACTTTATTCTAGTAATGTAGAAAAGTGAAATAAGTAGTATAAAGGAAAAAGAAGTATACCTAGACTTACCTTGGAAGTGAATCCCATGTAGCTAAGTTTGAGTATGTGAATATAGTTCTATGTATGTGGAATATGATCTAAAGTAATGTCCTATAATTAAAAATGTAAAAATTAATCCTTACTTAAGAGAAGATCAAAAGAAAAATATTATGTTGAGATGAAGTAAATGAGTAAAATCTAAGTAAAGAGAGAGGAAAGGAATGAATACACCTCATTATGTATGTGAACCAATGCATGAACCTGGTGACAACCTATGTGTGTGAGTGTACATAGTGATCATACTATTGAATAGCTTGGACTGAGTTGATGGCTTGACCAATATTCATATGGGTGGGTCAAGAACATTATCTAATTTTGACTCCATCATTACCCACCCCTATTTTTTTGATCCTAATCTCTATGAATAACTTTAATAAGATTGTAAGTGTGTATAACCCTCTCATGTAGGTGGATCAAAAAATCAATTCATACATGAATCCATCATTACCTACCTATATGAAGTAGATACATATATAAATATATTGTGCAAAGTATTTAAAGTATATAACTAAGTAAATCTATGTATTTAGCTCTGTGGCTAGGTATATTAGGTGGTTTTGGAACACTCAATAATTCCAACCACTATAGATGGAGTAAGGCATGAATTTGATGACAACCTAGAATGTGATAGAAAGTGTATACAATGTAGAGAATGACATGGATTTTTCCATACCTAAGTGTATGGAAACTAATGTGCCATGAACATGCCTCTAATATAGTATCTAAGTATACTAAATCTGAATCAAGTTTGTAATAATTAAATCTATGAAACTGAACTAAATGTGGGAGTGATCATGTCACACTTGATGCTCCTAAATCTAAGAAATTGGTATGAATATGAGCTGAAATGAATGTATCTGAGCTAAATCTAAACATAACTATTAAACCTATGACAATATAAATGTAAATCTAAATTTTACCTCATATTCTAATTTGAATAATCTAGACTATCTTGAAGCTAGGGCTACTAAATATTAGTTACCCTATGGTACTAGTGTCCCAATCTAGGTGCTAATGTCTACCTAGTCTAATTTATAAGTGATCTAGACTGAATTATGAATCCTTATTTTTTTTGTACGCCTTTATTTTTATGTTTAAAATTGAGAATGTGTATTGAAATTAATCTCTAAAAATCAAAGAGCTTCATATATGTGACAGACCCCTATGAATTCCCCCTCTTTTGAGGGCAGTTGTGAAACCTATGTAAGAATGGCCCTCTAAAGAAGTAGCTCTACAAAATATGTTATCTGAAGCATGTGTGTGGTCATACAAAAGGTAAAAATTGGTATATTGAGTGTGTCTTGTGACACCCTATCCATAAGACCTTATTTCATGCTCTCTTAACCCTACTAGGTACATTTTTGCTTATTCTTAATCATCTATAGCCTTCTAGATGATGATTCTAGCTTAGTTAGACTCTATTTCCCAATCTGATTCTATCCCCCTAAGTCTTGATCTTATAGGATAAGAGTGTTACACCTTAGGATATCTCATTTTTGATGCTCCTATCTAATCACATTTTGAACCCAAATGACCATTTTTTTCTGATTCTTATCCTTCATCATGTCAGCTTAGTATGCATACATTTAACCCATGACCAATATTTCCCTATAAAATTCCATCCTAAGTTCATTTAAAAAAATATATGAGAAATCTTAAAAAGCAATCAAGAATATAGAAAAACCACTAAGGCAAATTTCCCTATTCTTTGCATATAATCACCCAACACAAGATGGAAAGCAAGGGTTAGGATATCAGCTTACCTTTCTTCATGATAAACCTTTTCCCACTACTTCAAAGCACATAATTTTTTTCCACCCATTGCACATATAGACCATAAAGTTAATCATACCTCTAAATTATCATTGATCTATCCTAACCTTGTCAATGATATAGTTTCATTAGATATGTTCACATTGGATGAATTCTCTAATGATGAACCCCTCATACAATTTTTCAAAGCATATGAGGACCTCCCATCTTGATATCATAAAAATTGATTTCCTCATCACACAAATGCCCATGCTTACTTTAGAGAAAATTTAGATTTTCCCCAAGACATACTACTTGTTTCAAATGATATTATTCATATAACCCCATACATACTAGATTGTTCCACATTGCTTAATGAAGAAAAAATTGATTTAAATTTTAGAATTGATAAAGATCCCTACATTGTATTATTAGCTACTACGTTATGAAAAGAAGAAGATACAAATATTTGTTAAACCATAATAGATTTTCTAGAACTCTTTGTTTGGTCTTACTAAGATATGTCAGGAATTGATACATCAATAGCAATCCATCATATTCATTTATACCCATATGCTAAACCAGTTAAGATAAAAATTCACAAAATGCATTTTAAGGTGGCTCTCTTAGTTAAAGATGAGATCCAATACCTCTTAGATGCTGGCTTCATTCACCTAGTAACACACCCTGAATGGATTTCCAATATAGTCCCCATGGTAAAACCCAATGGACAAATTTGATGTTTTTTTTATTCTCATATTTAAATAAAGCATGCCCAAAAGATGATTTTCCCTTTCCTAATATATACATGATCATGGATTCCATATCTGTATTTGAAATGTTATCATTTATGGATGGCTTTATTGGATACAACCAAATCAAAATCACTGAAAAAGATCAAGAGAAAACATCTTTTCAAACACCTTGGGGTATAATTTGTTACATTATCATTCCTTTTGGATTAAAAAATTCTAGTGCCACATATCAACATACTATGATGCATATCTTTCATGACTTGATTCACCATACTATTGAGGATTATGTCAATGATATATTATCTAAATCCAAACAATGACAACATCAAGCTATTGATTTATAAAAGATATTTCAACGACTTAGGCAATACAATGTTCAATTAAACCTAAATAAATGTGTGTTTGGAGTTACATTAGGTAAAATCTTAGGTTTTATTATTTCTCAGCATGGCATAATAGTTGACCCTAATAAATTCAAAGAAATTATCAACATGCCACCTCCCATGAACTTAAAACAAATTTGATATTTACAAGGAAAGATCCAATTAATACATCAATTTTTATCTCAACTTATTGATAAATATTAGTCATTCACTAAATTATTAAATAAAGATACAAATTTTATCTAGGAACAAGATTGTTAACAAATCTTTGGCATAATCAAGTAATATATTCTTAATCTACCTATTCCACTGCCACCTATACCTAATATACCTTTCATACTATATATCTTAGAAATAGATCATGCATTAGGATCACTCTTATTAGAACACAATGATCAACATACTGAGTGAGCATTTGGTACACCAGTCACACATTGGTTTATTACAAAAAAAAAATCATAATAGAAAATCTATGTCTAGCATTAGTTTTTTCCACACAAAAACTTTGACATTACATGGTTAATAATGAGACTCAGGTTATCACAAAAGTAGACCCCTTGAATTTCATAATGGGAAAAATACATCTTTCTAGTTGCATCACAAAATGGGTTATACTATTAATAGAGTTTGACTTAAAGATAGTTATCCAAACATCAATAAAGGGCCAAATCATTATAGACCTTCTAGAAGCTACACCATTCTTGGACACGAATCCTATTAGTGACACATTCATAGATGATTTTAATACCTATTCTACTCATTTAGACACTTGGGCCATATTATTTGATAGTTCTCAATATGTATTTGGTGCAAGGTTAGGCATTATCTTTATCGACCCTTTTGGTCACACAGTTCCTATTGTATATTGATTAAGTTTTTCCTACACAAAAAACACCATAGAATATGAAGCACTTATCTTAGGTCTATTTGTCACCCAATCCATCCAAATTATATCTATTCAAGTCTTTGGCGATTCTCAACTTTTGGTCAACCAGTTCAATGATGTCTATCACATAAAATAAGAACATCTTATCCCATACCGAAACATGGTACAATCTTTATCATCATAGTTCAACTACTTTTCTATAGAAAGTATACCAAGAAAAGACAAATGACATGCAAATGGAATGGTAAGTACCACATCTTTGACTCCTATCAACATCAATGATGATAAATTTATTTTCATAATTAAATTATTACAATCGCCATCAATATCCAACATAGATTTGATTGCACTATCCATCTTAACCATTACACATAGTTTGATAACTCTATAATAGTTCTATGATATCTATAATTTTCTAAGAAAATCTATTACACCAAACACATTTTCATGAAATGGAAAACACAAGTTACACAAATAATCACTTTTTATGTAATCATTAGTGGATACCTTTTTAGATGATCCTTTGATAGACAATTTCTTTGATGCTTGAATTCAGTAGAAGCCAAAATTACTCTTACATAGATACACTATAGTGAGTGTGGTGGTCACTTTAGTGGAAAGTACATGTCACACAAATTGGTTTGACAAGGGTACTATTGGCCCACCATGAAATATGAATGTTCACATTACACAAAGTTATGCAATAAATGTCAATGACATAGTAACTTACAGCTTACACCATCACAACAATTACAACTTGTTATCTCTCCATGGTCATTTATGTTATGGGGGTTTGATCTTATTGTAAAAATTAACCCTAAATCTATTTATGGGTATAAGTTCATCATCATGGATACATAATATTTTACCAAGTGGGTGGAAGCCATTCCATTCCAATCTATCATAAGGGAGGATATTTGTATCTTCCTCATGACTCAAATTATTTCATGCTTCAACCTACCCACAACTATCATTTTTGATAATAGAACATCATTCAAGAAAAAAATTGTCAAGAAAATTTTCACAAAATATAATATTAAACACATGTTCTCCACTCCATATAATCCAGAAGGAAATTATCAAGTAGAGGCTACCAATAAAACCATCAACAACATTTTGAGGAAAATAGTGACCAAATTTAGAGATGATTGGCATAATAAACTAGTTTTTGTATTATGGGCTTATTTCATAAGTATTCATACACCCATAGGAGAAAATCCTTATTCACTCATTTATGGCATAGAAGTATTTTTACCATTGGAATTAGAAATCCCAACTCTCCATATATCCATTAAAGGAATCTCACTAATGACTAGTATCATGAAAAGTGTCTACACCAGATCAAGTAGTTAGACCATACATGCATTTAAGTAGTTGAACATCTCAAAATCTACCAGTAACACATAGAATGATCCTAAAAACAAAGAGTTCACACTAGATAATTTGAATTTAATGATCTCATTCTCAAAGAAAATACTTTCAATGTCAATGCCAAAGAAGAAACCAAAGGAAAATTCAAATTGAATTGGCTAGGTCCATACCTCATTACCAAAAATATTATCCCTAAAATGTATCATCTAGCCTCACTTAAAGGAAAGAAACTAAAAAATCCAATGATTATTATGAATCTACATATATTCCATGTATAGTAATTCATTTCACACATTGTTTTGTACACAGTTTCCTTTCAGCGTAGTTGTACATAATTTTTCAAAATTACTTGTATATAACTTCCTTTCAATTACTTGTACATAGTTTCCTTTTACTTAATTATACATAGTTTCTTAGTATTTTTTGTACATAGTATCCTCATGGTTTGGTTATACATAGCTTATAAAAAAATTCTAAAAACATTCAAATATACTAAAAATATGAAAAACATTCAAATGTGTCAAAATACCAAAATTCATACAAAATTTCAAAATCCAAAAATATTCAAACAATTCAAAAACACAAAAACATTTCAATTGTATGCATTATCCATGCTTTACATTTATACTACCATGTTATTATTGAATTTGTTATTTTTATGTTATTGTTTGTTGATTTATCTACATTACCATGCTTGACTTGATCTTCTTTGAGTATGTGTAGTGACACCTAGATCCTTGATTACTTCACTCTACCCAATTAGGGGGCATCCTACTTCTACATTAAAGACATGCATTGATATATCTACCCACTGGGGGCATCTTATACATTATTACACCATCTAGGTTATGGCATTCCTACACCACACACTCTAGTTATCATGATGATGTACATTACTTACTAGTTTACATTGACTACTATATCGACACTTGCTAGTATATAACACTTGTGTATTTATTAGCATCTACTTAGTCTTTTAATACATGTATTGCATACTTTATCTTCTTACTTTGATTAGTTATATGTGAATGTATTTATAGAATATTACATGCCTTCCTTTATATATTTATGTAGCTAAATGTGATTGCATTTCTCAGTTCTTATTTTGTCTCCTATATGTGCCTTAGGACATTTGCCAATGTCTTTTGTTTTTATTCTTGTATGTGCCTTAGGAGATTTTCTAATGTCCTTTGCTTGTACTCTTTTATGTGCTTGTGACCCTCATGCCAACCTTGCTTTTTTATAATTGTATGTGTATGTGGAATTTGAACATATTATATGATTGCTTTCCTAGTTTGAGTGACATGTGCCCATGTCCCTTGTTTGCTTGGCCCCTTGGCCATTCTTGTATGCTTATTGATTCTTTCCTTGTGTGTTTTTTGTTTAATTGCTTATCAACTATTTATAATGGCATGATATACATTATGAATTATCTTGCTTTCTTGGATGCCATGATGGACATCATGCTCAATCCCTCCTTGAAAACTAAAAACTAACAAATAACAACTAACATTTCTAGTTTCAATTTAATATACTATTACATTGTTATATCTATCTAGGCATACCCCTATTGATCTAACAATCTTTAATATAAACTATTTTATATCTTGAGACATATTCTTGATTATCATTATTATATCATATATTTCATAGTATAACACACTTACAAGGATATTTCTTCTAAGGGAAGTCATTATAGGGTCTTCATTCCTACCCTCAGAAGAGGGGGAAATAAATAGGAGTTTTGTCATAGATATCAAAGCTCCTACCAGTCAAAAAATTAGTTTTCAAAACACTTAGAATAGAAACCAAAACCCAAACCAGGTAGAATAGACCAAAAAATAGTAATGATTATAGAATAATGACTAGATTTAGCAAAGGAAAAAAGTGCTAGATAATAGGGTGTCTTATTTTTGGTGCTCCTATCTAAATAGAAAAAAAAAACCCAAATTTTCCAAAAATAGGTAGAAAAGTAAGTTCAATTATAGTTTTTTCAGCAATAATTCAGTTTAGAATCAATAGTTTTAGTACATTTTTTCTTAGAGAATCCAAATATAGGGGGCATCATGCACAACATGATGACTCTTACTTCTATTTGTAGATTGGGCAGTTGGTATAACTCTCATATCAAAATCTATGTTGTAGAGGCCAGTGTTTGGGGGTAATGTGCATAACACATTGGCTTTCTTTTCTTTTCAAGTTTAGTATATTACCCAAGAATTCTCAATAGTTGTGTGCCTTATTTCAATTATAGGTGGTTGGCATCATTCTTGAGTGTCTTCCATATAAGCCTAGTTACCAATTTCAGAGTGGGTGTCATACAAGCCTAATCTCCTCCTTTAAAATTGGCCAAAATTAGCCTAGTTTCCAATACATATTTGGTTATCTAGATGACATTTTTAAATTACAAAGAATTAATGGGATTCAAAAACCATCTCATACGATGCACATTCATACTAATATCAATTCATGGCTTCACTTAGTGGGAAATGATGGAGCTAAGGGATTAGTTAGCCTTTTTATTCTTGATCCACCTACTTAGATGGATTGGACACATAGTCCAAACATTGATTAACACACACATGATCACATAGATTCAGTCAGTGGGTGATGATGGAGCTAAAGGGCCAACCTTTGCATTTTTTAGCCACTCTCAAGGAATAAATCACTTATCTTTATTCATAATATTACTTTTCATTCATCACATATATAGCATTATCTATCATCACTCAACATCACTCAAGCATTACAACAAGTTTTGTGTTGGTTTGTATACTCAGTGAGGTGTATTCATTCCTTTCTCTTCCTCTCTCTCTTACCTAGCTTTTATATGTTATTATTTTAGATATAGTGTATCTATTAAGAAATCATCTACTCTTTGTTTTCTCTTACAAATTTACACTTCAAAATATGGTCTCTCTACACACACTCATCATCACACAGCTTCATGGGATTCACCCTTGCAACTAATTTTAGGTACGCTTTCTATTTTTCATTTATCCTAGTATTTTGATTTTCTACATCACTTGAATAAAGTAGGGGAAAATGTAGTCATATAAAATTTCCAAATTGGTAGATTGAGTGTGGCTTGTGACACCATATCCATAGGAATTTATTGCATACTCTCTTGACCCTCCTAAGTACATTTTTACTTATTTTCAATCATCTATATCCTTCCAGAGAATGATTCCAACTTAGCCAGACTCTATTTCCTAGGTTAATTCTATCCACCTAGGTCCTAATAATATAGGATAGGAGCATCAGATCTAGACTATAGCATTGGACCTTAGGGTGTCCAATTTTTTTCACTCCTATCCAATCACATTTTGAGCCCAAATGACTATTTTCATCTGATTATTATCCTTCCTCATGTCAACCTAGCATGAATACATTTAACCCATGATTAATAGTTCCCTATAAAATTACATCTAAAGGTCATTTAGAAAGGGAGGTGATAAATATTACAAACTAAGAAAGAATCTAGAAAAACCACTAAGGCAAGTTTCCCTATTCTCTGCATACAGTCACCCAACATAGATACAAACATATTCAAACCCTCACACTAGTCCCTAGCCACCTCAATCACTCTCATATTGGAATTTTTTCATCCTTATTACACTAATACATAAAGCACATCAAGTGAGAGAACTGCATATGGCTTGATCTATATTCAAAGTATTGGTATGTAGGCAGCATGCCCACACAAGGGGTGTGGATACATGTTCAGTGCATCTTACACACATTAAACCCACCTCTTTCTCAATTTTTATTAAATTATAATGAAGGTATAGGGTTTTAAGATTAAATAATCTCTACAAATAGCTATGTCAACATTCGAAACTCAAAATTTATAGGTAAGCTCACATAGGGACATCAAACAAAACCTAGAAAACTTAGATCTAGATGACTAGTTTGGAAAATAACAGCAAGACCTAGACTATAACACTAGACCCTGAAGTGTCCTATTTTTAGCACTCATGTCCTTACACTAAATGGAATCCAGATCCAATTTCATGACACTATCTTAGCCCTGCATAGCTAGTTTTAGCTTCTATCTCAACTATATTAGTCTAGTTTTAATCTAAGTTGCATTTCTCCTTATTTATTTCTATTTTTAGAAAGATTTAAAAGGCATAGTAAATTATACAAATAATTAATGTAATTATTATAATATTATTTAATAATTCATTTATTATAGACCCTTAAATAAATTAGGAATAAGATACCATTATTCCCAAAATAGTTACATCAATGTGCATGATATTCCAATATAATGTACAAACATAACATCAAAATGTAAATGTATTTGAGCATAAGAAGGTAATGTAAGCTTTATGTTGTAATATAATATTACATAAGGGTGTCAATATAGATGTAGAAAATGTGTATATCATCAAATCCGAGTAACTACCTAGGGGGATGGGGCATGATGTTCATCACAACACCCAAGTAGGAATGGTAAATCTATGAGATCCCTCATGGCATCAAAAATTGGGGTGTGTGTGTAACAAACAAATACAAGTTTCATGGTGTAGAATCATACAGTTAGGAAAAAATATAAGTACATGATACATGCAAAGGATAGGCCAAGGGGATACAATATAATGGACATGGGCACATGTCACTAAATATAAGAATAAAGACATACAAGGACATGTTCAAATGTTCACATATGAAAATAACAAAAAAATGGTGTAGAGCTACATAGAAGTACATGTTCAAATGTCTACATATAGAATAAGTAAAACACACAAGAGACATATGCATATATCCAAGGCATAGAAATAGATAAGTGTCATAGAGCTAAAGAATAATGGCATATTTAAATGCCCTAGAATATGAAAGAAGCATAGGAACATAATTAAGTATAATATATGAACTATAAATGAAATCATGTATAACTCTATAATAAAAATATATGAATATGCTATGATGCATATATACTGAGTCTAACTAGTGATAGTTGGCAAAAAATATGAGTAATGAGGAGCAATGATCAATATCAAGATAAATTAATGTGTAACTAGAATTTATAGTATGTAAGCTATAACCTAGTTATAGAAATTATATAGGAGATACAATTAAGTGGGAGGATGTATCAATGTATAAACTTGGATTGGTAGAAATTCCCCCAACGGATAGATTATAGCTAGTTTGGATTAGTTTAGTAGACTGAAGTCCTATCTGTAATTTATAATCACTTGACAAGAATAATTGAAGCATATGTGTATGATAAAACAATCTATACTAAGATATATATCAATATGCAATATCTAGAAATTATTAGAAATGTAAACATAGCAATGCATAAAATCTATAAATTTGTTGTTTTCAAAATATTTGAATATTTCTATATTTTCACATGTTATATTATTTTTGTGTTTTTTTATTATAATTTATGTATAAGAAAATTAAAATAAAATATTTACAAGGAGTGAGAGAGAGAAGGAAGTATGTACAAGGGTAGGAACCATACTAACCAATGAGTCACATGGGAGATTCATTATCACCATGACCTATGTCGAATAGGGTAACTATGATCATGTGTGTAGTGTGAAAGGACAAATGTGAGCCCATGATCTTTTATGTTATATAATATAAGTATGAAGTTGACCTAGTAGTGATCATATGATGTTATGGCACTAACTATGATGCCTTGTGAACTATAAGGGTCTTAAGAACTTATCTGATAAAAGTCAAAGTTGTAGGTGTTGTAGGTTCCTTGTGTTGAGAACCCATATACCCCAATATAAATAATCTCAATATAAACTAAGTAGAGGAAGGACCTATACAATCTATGACATATCTCTAATGTAATGGTCTCTCTAGTAATGGTTTCTATGGGAAAGTATGTGAACATGTAGATACCATAGAAGTAGACCTAGCCTATTCTAAGGAATCTACTAAACACTATGATGTATACATAGGAGTTGTACTCCCTATTTTAACTGATAACCATGTAATATCTTGTAGTGGTACTAGAATTGTAACTATTTTTAGTGATGGAACTATACCTAGGAAGTGTCCTAGAATCACCTTTGGGATGAGAAGAGGATACTCATATAGGACACACTCAATCTTAACCACCTAGTTAGCATGTATATACTTCAAGCATTTGTGTACTATATATGGGATGGATTAGCTCTTTTGTAACCATTGCCTACCTAATAATATATTAAATACACCTACACTAGGTACTATTAGGAACCAAGTGGCTATGTGTGTTGGCACAACCTATAACGGAAGCACAATATACTTAATGGAGATCTAAACATGGCCACTAAAACCACTAATGATTGTATCTATGGTAAAAATATCACACTCTGTGTAACACAAATGTTGTAAGAGTGTCATGGTGCACATGCTTACAATTGACCCATTGTCAACCATAACATTATGAATAGGATGGTGTTTTATGTATGCTCGTATGAGGAGCACATGTAAATCTATGTCATCATCCACAATATCCTATTCTAAAAATGTGATAATTAATTTAGGTGGCATTATAGGGTGATACATTCTAATAATGTTATGCAATGGATGTGCCTCCTCTATAATTATGTGATAGTAATATGGTGGTGAATGTTCCTAGTATGTATAGTGAATACTTGATGTTCCCCTAGAATTATTAGCTATATACTTTGGGAAAGGATGTAAATATATATTTAGTGCCTTTGCCTTTGTTTTCTATTTTGTTTCTTTTGTTAGTGTGCCCACATCAATAATGTTATCCTCAATGAGATCTTATATCTTATGCTTCAGGCTAGTGCATATATTTATCATGTGGCCTTGCGACCTATGATACTCGTAGAATGCATTTGAATCATAACTCTTTGGAAGAGGCTATGTCATACCAACCTCTTTAATGTGAGGAAGATATATAATATTTCATTCCAATATTTGTATAATTATTGTTGGTGACTCTAGAAGATTAGTGAAGAATCTATGGTGAGGAGTAAATAAAACCAATCTAGGAGAAAGCATAAAAACTATGTTCACTATGGAATTTTGATCTCTCTTGTTTTTTTTGGCCCTGACCTTATATATAGGTTTGTTTATACTCTTAATAGTTGATTCTAATCCATTTGTGTACTTTATTTTTCCCATTTATAATATCTTAAGCTCTCTTTTGTTGAATGTGTGGAACATAATGATAAATGTGGGACACTTATTAAAAAATATAGCTTAATTTAGTGATGCTAATGGACTTTTTTAAAATATATATTGAAGCTCTCTATCTATCATGGGGCTAGTCAATTTGGATAATATTGTCTTGTATCATAAGACATCATCAGTGATAGGCTCATTTGATTTTTACTTTAGTTGTGAAAATTATGCATATGATACCTTATCACTAGTGTTTATAGAGAACTGTGTTACAAACATATCTTCTAAAGGATTAGATGTTATGATAGATTGGTTTGGAAAATGATAGACCCACTGTAGGGTATAATCCTTAAAATTGCATGGAAATAGCTTTATAAGAAGCCAAGCATTGGATACATAGTCCAATCATGCTATGTGAAAGTCTTTGAGGTGATGCTTTGGGTTACTCTTGCCATCATATAGTGTGATCTTGGGTGCCATGAAATTGAATGGCAAAGTATTTTATATTGTTTAATTTTCCAAAGGTGTATGGAAGATAATGTTAAAATCTAGGGCCTGTGATGCCCTAGCTACTCCTTTATCGAGTTTTAATACCTTAGACTGTAGATTAAGAACCTCCCACCTAAGATATTGTACATGAGGAGTAGAAGAGATAAACAAAGTGGTTTAGATATCATTTATGGTTGAATAATGTTTTTGGGTTGTGTTATTTGAGTTGGTTGAGTTGGCCCCACTGAATGTGTAATGACATTTTTAATTGGAGGGGTTAAAGATTGACCATTGTTTATGTTATCCTTGATTTCTAATATGGCCCATATAATTTATGGATGATCAAGGGGTAATTCCATAATTATATATTTGAATCCTTTTAATACCTCATCTTTATTCATAATTATGTAATTATCATTAAGTGGAGGTAGTGTCTCTTGGTCCTCAATGTGGACCTAATATTACTCTTGGTCATATTATTCATCTTCGGATGTATTTTCATTGAATTCCACATAATCAAGGTGTGAAGGATTCATAGTTGAAGTTTTAATAGATTCCTTGACCTTGTTATAGGTTTGGATAACTATAATTTGAATATGCTCTATAGGATTACCACCTAATATAACACTTCTTAGTGGAAGAGAGATATATTTTTAGATGACATATAAAAAATAAATTGAAATAGAGATACTTCAATAGAATATATGAATTCTAAATAATTAATAGTAATTAATGAAAATAGGAGAAAAAATGATACAAAACATAAAAGCATCTAGGATTAAGGTTTTTTAAGCTAGGTTTTCTTTACACCAATTTAAATTATATGTAAAATAAATTGAAACCCTAATGTAAAATTGATTTTAATTAGCTAGGTTTTATTAAAAAAATCAAAAAATCAAAATTATGCATCCTTAAATTTATTGTAAAAAATTTGGATTAATGTAATATAGGGTTTTAAGAAATATTTGAATTAAGATAGGTCACTAAATTATTTAGCCTAAGGTTTACTATGTATAACCTATGTTTAGATTAAATGGTTGAGATATCTGAATTAGTCAAATAAATATAAAATAATTAAGTATTGATTTATTATAGCAATTAACTTCTTATGACTTTCTAAAAATAAAATTAAATAGGATTAAAAATATAATTATCTAAAAATTGACAATCATAGATGATCTAGGTTTCAAAAATTGAGATCTGAGCAGTTTTGAGTGTCTTCAACAAGATTTTGGTGTTCATCTTGTCACTAGACATTGGTAGATATTATGGAAAGTAGTTCCATATTTGTGTAGTATCCTCTAGGTGGTGGTAGTGTCACCTTTTCATGATTTTTCCTTTATTTAGGAGTACCTACACCTATGTTTCTAGGTCATGTTCTTACATGCACAAAACTTAGAGCTCTATGTTGTGCCTAGAAAATCTAATCTAGTGTGAAAACCCTAATCCTCCTTACAAGTATGGCATGAAAAATAATTGTGTTCATTAGTAGGATGGACTAGACATCTTCAACACCCCACTATGAAGATATTTTCCTACTTACCAATATACAAAGAGGTATCAAGAATAATGTAGTTATCCCACCTAGTACTTGATTCGAGTGCAAGTGAATGCTAGAATGAGAGTGGGCTTGGATGCCTTGAATGTGCTTAAGCTTTAAAAATTTTGGAAACTAGACATAGGACTATTGTATATGGTATTATGCATAATCAGGGTAGAATAGAGATCAAATACCTTGATTTTTCTCAAATTTGTCTTTTGTTTGAATAGATTTTGAATCTATTTTCCATCTAGTGAATAGAGGTGAATTAGACTTGTATTTATCAAGTTATATTGTTTGTGTGGATAAGAAAATGTTCTTAGGCCAAACTTAGGAGGGACACACATTTGAAAAAGTATCTATTGGGAAGAGATAGGGATAAGGACAGTACCACCTAGTTGGGTACACTAGCACAAAATGGTTTTAGTGTCCCAAATTTGGCATTAATGCCTTATTGGTATACTACTAAGCAAGTTGGATTGGGATCTAAGAGGATAGTCTGGGTACTATGTTTTGACTGACTATAGGTGACTGTGTTTTATTCAATGATTATAAAAGTGTGCCTAATGCTTTTAATATGGATATAGGGATAAGCTAGGAATAGGGTAACTAAAGAAAAACTCTTAGTATCCAATTACCATTGTTAGGTTATTACACCAGCACTTGAAAGAGGATTGATCATACCTATGAAATCTAATCCCCATTGCATGGGATAGAAAGAGAGAGGGATGAAATACTTTGTTTTAATATGAATAAGGAACACTTTTTAAACTTTCTCACCCATGCATATTAATATTTGAACAATCTAGTCCAATAATAACTATCTCTCATTACTTTTTCTATTTTAGTTTTTAGTGCAAAGTGACCACCTGATGATCCATCATGAAATTATGTGAATACTTTCTCAATATGAACTCCCTCTACTCCAATATGATTACTTCATTAATGTCATTTATAAAGAGTATTCCATATAAAAAGAGATGGAATGGATTTTATTCTAAACTATCTCATTTTATCCCTATCTAGGCCTAATGGACACTAACATGTATGCCAAAATTTTACCATGTCTTGTGTCCAGATCATGGTAGTTGAATATTCAGTTGTTTTAGGGTCATATTAGAGTTCTAGGATAGCCTCATTTTACTATTTCAAGTCTGAATCTATGTTCTCATACAACCCATTACCTCTCATCAACTTGGCAACCTTGATATCAATATCATATTCCATGACTTTGGTGATCCAACCAGCCCTTTTATCATTCAAATCCCCACTCAAAAGTAAGTATTTTATGATTTTATGAGACACCATCACATAAAATTTATTTTTATATAGAATATTCTTGAATTTTTTAAGTCTTCTTATAACATTAAACACTTAGTTTCCTATAAATGTGTATCATACCTCATAGTCTTCTAACCCTTGGCTGAAGAAAGCAATGGGCTATTCAAGACCCTATTTATTTTATTATGTCAACATGGATGAGATGAATTAATCATTCCAAAATTATACGATGTGAATTCCTTAATTAAATTAGGATTCACAAGTGTTGGATCTTGACCTATGCCTAACTTGATAACACCAAAACTATCCCTTCCTTATTTAGTCCAACTAAAGGCCTGATTTTTATTAAACATGAATGTTAGAGGATTGAAAATATTATAAAAAAAATTATTAATTTATTAATGAAATTTATTTTATAAAAGAAATTTTTCATCCCTTTCTTTTGCTTAGGCAATGACAAAGACAAGATAACACTTAGTCTTTTAGGATCTATGGAGATACCTTTCTTGGAGACAATGTGGCCAAGGAATTTATATTCATGGACTAAAAATACAAATTTTTTAGGATTGAGAGAGACTCTAAACTATCCTCATCTATAAAAAATATGCCTAAGATGAATTGAGTGATCACTTGCATCCTTGAAGAACACTGATATATCATCAAGATAAACCAATACTATATCATGCATTAAACCTTAGAATTCCATGTCCATGGCTCTTTGTAATATATATCCAACATTGGACAACCCAAAATTCATCTTATTATATTCATATATTCCCCATTTATTTATGAAGGCTATATTATAATGGTTTTTTTCTTACACCAAAATTTGATTATACCTTGAATAGCCATCAAGGAGAGAGAAACATTCAGAACCTACTATGATATTAAATATTTTCTCCATGGAAGGAAAAGGATAATGATCTTTCAATGAGACTCTATTCAAGTACCTAAAATCCACACACAGTCTTATCTCTCCATTCTTATTCCTTACAAGGACTTTGGCAACCCAAAATGAGTGTTTGATAGAAAAGATGATGCTAGATTCTATCAACTTAGTCAATTATTTCCTCATTAAGAGTTCAATTTTTATATTGATAGGACTTTGCCTTTGCCTTTGCCTTACTAGTTTAACATCCAAATTTAAATCTATAGTGTGTTGAGTTAGGTTAGGTTCAAAACATTTTAAATTTCCATACCAAGCAAAAACATCAACAAACTCTTTGCATAACTCAATGAATGAAAGTTTTTATTCTTTCTTATGTACCTTTCCAAGGGATAGAAGTGTATCTTTAAAGATGGTAACCCTCTTATAATTCCATTGCTTGGTAGATATTATTATCTTCTCTTTATTCATTTAGTCATCATCATTGAACATGGTTTCAAGTGTCATTAGGACTTTATGAAACTTATTTGACCTTAATTGCACAATTTGAACAATATACTACTACTGTAATATGGACTAATGTTTCTAAGATAACATAACCTCTCCTTGGAGAAAACAATCTATTTGCTTGTCATTATCAAGGACTTTCTAATTAACATCATTATTAGGAATGGAAGGTTTCACTACTACCTTGATGTGTGGTTGGCATCTTGCATTCTGTCATCACTGGGGATATCAAACTGAGATCTAACTATATCCATCTTATCATCATGTTTATTTTCTTCCCTTCGAATCAATTATATGTTGAAGGCCTCAAAATATTCCATAATATCCCACACCTTACTTTTTAGTACTTTATCAAGGAGTTCTTTGTCACATTTTGACCTTTCACTTGGTGAAAAATTATCTCACTATCATCAAATACTTGTAAACACTTCACTCCTCTTTTTATATCCCATTGAAGACCATGCACAAGTGATTCATACTATGATACATTAGAATTATATCTGATTTGAAATATAAAAGTAGTGTAATACTTTTCATTAGAAGTAGACACCAACGTTTCACACCCCCTACACTAATATTTTTCCTTGATGCATCACAGAATAGATGTTATAGACCATCCATGGGCTCACTAGGCTTGGAAAACTATGGAATTAAGGAACCTTCCTCATGTAATAAATACACTCCTGGGCTTGATTATTCCATGAACTTATATGGATCATGTTCATGATGTTTAAATGCCTAGTCATCAAGAAAAATATCGAGTATGCCTTCAATAGAAATAACTTCTTATTGGTCAACATGGAGGTGTCATTAATCAAGAATAGTAAAATTGACATTGGATAATTTAGGCACATAAAGTTATATATAAATTTTAGTAACTGGTTCTAATTATATCTTAATCTTGGTGCCATACCTTGTCCTAAAAACCATATAGCACTAATCTGATGATAAGTATCCCCCAGTCTTATTTGTGAACTCCCTAGATAGGCATAGGGAATAGTGGGGTGGTAGGTCTATCACATCAACATATTGAATAATTAAAGAAGCGGGGCAAGGATACAAATTCAAATTCAGACCTTTGATAATACCTACATTTTTTTGGTTGTCCCATCCAATTTTAATTAGTGATTGGCTCATATTTTAGGCCTAGATTATTAAACACTTTTTTAGTTATTATAGAGTTACTAACACCACTATCAATCATAAAATTATGAACCAAAGACTCACATATGATGAGAGAGAGATAGAAATGATGAGTCTTATCACTCTTGTCTTATTTTCCTCCTTTCGGCTAAGTGTTATTCATGAATAACGCTCTCTCTTTTATTATTGATCTAAATACAAGGTTGAGATTAGATAGTTCTTATTAAATGAAATCCTTTTATCTAGGAATGGATAGTGTATCACGCATTGGAATTTTCACATGTTCCTTATTAATTTGATGAATAATGTTGATAGAATAAATACTAACCTTTGGTTGTACTTCAAGAGAAATAATTTTATCTTTAGCTTGTTAATATTTATGTAAGGGAAAAAATCTTGTATTCTAATTTTTCTACACTTCCTACACTTTAAGGGTTGTTTTAGTCCTACTATCACCTTGAGACACTTGAAAAGGTGGAATAAGCACATGAATTATTTCTTTATTACCTTGTATTGATCTGTTATCATCCCTTGTGTTTGATGCCACATGATTATCAAAATTACTCATACCTCCAAAATAATTCATAGAATAATAGTCTGTTGTTTCTAATTGACAAAGGTGTGATATTATTTTACTTTCCATTGATTAGTCTCTCCTTATGGTAGCATATCCACTTGTGGAGTTTGATAAGCTTATATACCTTAAGAAACTTGAATATTTTGAGAAGTTTGAGCACCTTGGACCATGGTATCTTGATTGGACATACAATTGGAGTAGAAAATATGATTTTAGATATGATCATAAGGGAGGCACCATGAATGATCTTGGACTAATTTGTTTTGATCTAGAACAATAGCATTTTAATATCTAGTAAATTTTTTATTTTAGTTATTACCTAAAATAAAAAAATTAATATTTGTTTTGACCAAGATCTATATTGATGATCTTATTACATCTTGATGTTCATAATTTAATTTTGAAAACTTTGTATAAGAGTCTTAAATTCATGAAATTCATTAGAAGGATTAGAGACAACCTTTTCTTGACTATTTGGTGAAGGAATAAGATCAAATGTGGGAAATTCAAAGGGAGTAGAATAATTAGGAGGATGAAATTATAGGAACAAAGCCATAAAAGGCCTTAGAGAAATATTAATATCTTGGATAATACAATTTTCAATCCTTATTTCCACTTCATACGCATCAAGTAATGTGTTTCCCTCCTTTAATTGAATCATTACTATTATGTCAATTTTCAAGGCCCTCAAATAACAAAAAAAAACATAGTTTTTAGTGTGATTGAATATGGTTGGGATCCTATCCCAAGTATTCTGGAACCTATAGTTGAAATCAACCATGAATTATTAGGGATCTCTCTTTATGGTAGTCAATTGCTCCACCAATGACAAATGATCACCCTTATCTTCAAAATGCTTGTATAATTGTTCTCTAAACTCATCCCAAGTGGTAGTATAATTAGGCATAAAACCTCTATAACATTGAAGATCCTTAAATTTTAATGAAGTTTTTAATAATATGATTGCTACATTATCTTGTATCACATGATATAGAGAACAATTGTTAGAAATATCTCTTATATGCTTAATAGTAGTATTAGAATATTATTTAGTGAAGTGTGGGACTACTTTAAGGGTAACAATAGATATATCATCATATTGAGATAGGAGAAGAGGGATGCCACCATTGAAAGGAAAAAAACCTGATTTATAAGCATTGTCATCTTGAAATTTTGAAGCAAAAAAAAAATTCTATGGATATATTTTTAGCAATAGAAAAAGATATTTTTGGATAAGGGTTTGTAGTAGAAATATCCTTTTATTATTTGAATGATAAGGTAATTATACAAACTCAAAAATAGTACCCTTATCATAATAATCTATAATTATCTTACACTAGATAGTAGTATTGAAATTAGGATGTTTGAATTTTTTTGGAGTCACAAAATGTTGAATGTATATGCTATGAATATTTCAAGTATGTCAATACCAACATCAATCTTGAGTAATTTTCTTGAACTTGGGTCCCACTACATGTTCCAAAAAAAATACACTTTGAGGTACACCTTTTGAAGAGGTGTTTTAGGTATCCCTACTCAATTGTCACAATGGGAACATTTTAAGGTTGTGGGTGGCCTACAGATAAAGATAACCTCTAGAGAGGATTGGCTCCCTTGATGTTACACTTATATTATCACTACACCTACTCAAATTGTAATGAAAAGGGAGAGAGATTTAAAATTAAATATAAAAAAGGGTTGATGCACTAAATTATAGGTCTCCACCTATGGTCTATGATTTGATAACAAAGATAAACAATGTTGAATCTAATCACACAACTTAAAACAATTCTCTATCATAATTATTTCATATGGAGGTTACAACTAATCCATCAACTAAGAGGCTAAATCAAGAGGCCTAAAATTAAGAACTAGTGAAAGTTTACCACACTTAATATTTGCATAACCACTTAATACACACCATATAGCCTACAAAGAGTTAACTTACTCATAAACAAGCAATAATGAAGAGGAAAAATTCAAGGGAATTGAACATCAACACTATCATTCACTAAAAATTCACCATGAATACATTAAATATGAGATAAAAGAGGTAAAATCAGTTTACATTCACTTCAAAATAAATAAAAGGTATAAATATTAGGATGGATTAATCATAATAACTTTTTGGATCCATTTACAAGCCATCTCAGGCCAAATATATAAAATAAATGAGAAGAGAGAGGGAGAGGATGTGGAGGAAGTTCATCACGAATATCATCTATCAATAAATTAATTATAATGCCAAGAAAAGGTGAAGAAAGAATACTATTATTAATAAATCAACATGTTTTGTATTGGATTGGTGATGTATTCATTATAGGTGGCATATAAGTGGTTCTTAAATTCCTATGACTCATCTCTCTTAACTTGAAATTGCCTTTTCTTGGTTGGAGGAGTTACAAGTTGTTATATTCACACATGGCCTACTTGAACTTCTTAGAATCTTTATACACCATAATTGAATCATGAAATGTATCACCTATCTTATTTAATTATATTTAATATTTATACCTCATCATATTGATATTTTTGTCATTATAACTTGCAATTTTATGTCAAAACTTGTTTGGCCCAAAAGAAAGTGATGAAGGCAAGCCTATCTCTCATAAAAAGTCTATAATTATGATTTAATATTGTCACAATAGTATTATAAACTCCATGTACATATTTTATAATATAATATAGCCTATATAAAATATTATAGATCACCTCTAATTTAGTCTTCATAGTTTACTAGCAATTGTTTTGAAGAGGGTTGTGTATTCTTGCAATAGAAGTTTGAAGTAGACTTGAGGACTATATTAAGACCTTTTCCATATGCCATGATTAAAAAACTAAGGATTAAAATGTTTTTAAACCATTTTAATAGTCTCCAATAACATGTTCCATTTGTGGTAATATTTAGAAGTTGATAAAGCCTATAGGCTTCTTCGAAAATATTCAACAACGTGTGTATTGAACTACCTATAAATAAGTTATTTTATTATACCTTTGGACATTAAAATTGAATTTTTAATGACCTATATAATGTCAAAAGTATGTAATTATATATTTTTATGGGTTTCATGAGGTTCTTGTTCCCATTTCTAACCTTGAGAAGGTATGTAACCTTGCTTTTTTATGCAACCAAGAAGGCAACCATCATCATGACTTGATTCTTTGCTTGGAAACCAGTCACATCACTATGAAAGTATGTTGAAAGGAAAAATTAATATCATGAGACCTCTTCCCAATCCTATTAATTCTATTTCAATATTTATGAGGTTCAAACCCACTCAAACACTATGCAAACTAGTTTAAAAATGTAGTTTTAGTCCTTTATTATATGTCTTTCTCTTCACACATGCCAACTTATTAATCCAAACTGTACATAAAATACTTAGATACATCATAAATGTGATTCAAGTGAATTTTTAGTGCATTATAATATATTAAACTAACATTATCAATCATCATGGTCATTAAGGAAAAAATAAACAATGTTTAGGTCTGCAACTACTTAATGATTATTCATAGAGTATAGGTCTCCAATGAACTAAAAAATGCCACAATGTTTGATTATAAAAAACTTATAATCATTAATTGTCATTATACCCATTGAATATCCTCAACTAATTTCCCATTTAATAAAGTTTGTCTTAACAAACTTACAAGCACGTGGGTGTGTGTTCTAGAGGGTTGTTTAAGCAAAAAATGGTATACATTACTTGATTTTGACATGGAGACACTTGATATAAGTATTATTAATGATTAATGACTTTAAAATATTATTTTAAAAATAATATATGTTCTTAAACTCCATATAACTTGCATTAGCCCATGCCAAAGGGTTTACATGTAATTTGGCAATTTTGACCCTTATGACCCATTTTTGATGATTTCGTCTCATATCAAAGAGTCTAATTATTATTAAAATAATCCTAAAGTTCCATAATATTCATTAAAAACATCTTGGAAACATATTCAATGCAAAAAACTGTATGTTCTCTTCATATTCTTGTGTGCAGGTCTGTCTAGCATTGATCTTGACTTTAATCTTGCTTGCTTTAAATCTATCTTGGAGGAAGATAGTGTAGGGTTTTAAAACTTGTTACATTATTTATTGAGTAGTTATATATCACCTAAAATTATATTAATCCTACTATTTTATTGGTTTCTTAACAATTAAATCTCAAAGGCAAAGTCACTCTTTTAGGTCTCTACATGCATATATGGTTCTTTAAAAGTGGTTTGGAATTTCATCTTATGATTTCTATTCATTATAAGAAATAAAATAAATTTAGATAATTAAAGATTAATAATACATTAAATTAATATTAAAACCTAAAATAACAATAAAAACTTTCACCCTTTCTTCACATCTATACTTGTAGCCTGTGTGTTCTCTTTTAGGCATATTACCTTATCACAACTTGAAAATGTCCTTTCCTAACTAGTTTTTTTCCTCAAAAGGAATATAGACATTTATTCATCTCCCTCAGAGTAACTCACACCCTATATAACCTTTTTGAGATTTATATTCAACACCAAAATGCTTATTATCCATATTCATGTATTCAAGGCTGTAAGTGTCTATCTAGCCCTAAATCTATTAAAAATTGATTATAGAATTGGAATCCCTTGTATTTTATGTCCTTGAATGATCTTTGAGGGAAAAATTTAAATTATGTAACTTGATTAAATACTTTCCTAAATGGAAGAAAACACATAAATGTTTTCCAAAAGCCTTTCTTTTCTACGTGTAAACTTACACAATCCACTTGTGCATGCATGCATGAATGCATTATTTTCTTGAGTTTATTTCTCTTTGAGACTTATTTAATCACCTATGATATTTTTGAAAATGTATTAACATTAATTAGGGTCTATTTTTTATTATTTTAATAGGATGAACTAGTTATAACCTCAAACATTATGTCATTTAGTCATGTAAAATCTATTGTAGGTGATCCTTATATAATGGAATACCTATATGGACTTGAGGACTATGTATATACATTTTAGACATTATTACTCACATATTAAATTAATCCATTCACTTTATCATGATATTTTATCACTTCAAGTCTATATAAAATAGTAAGAGACCCTTTATCCTTAGGCTTCTTGACACCTTCATGTTAGTATGAAGTTTGACACTTTTTAGACCTTGGAGTGATTCTCATTGACCATATAGAGTGTTATATAGGTGTTAAAATTGTGTGATATATTAATAATTAACTCCAAAAATTATTTTTCCTCTCCATAGACATCAAACCCTTTGTTCTCGAGTCTACAACCTATCTAATATGGAGATTTATTTTCATCTAATGCCTACACATGCCAAGACGATGTTGGTAAATGGTTTAAAAAGAATAGTAAGACCTTGAAATAACTCACAAAAAACTTATATTGAAAAAATAATTTCATAAGTGCCTATAAAATGAAAAAATCAAGCTTAAATGGTTTTGAAAGGGTTTAAGAGCAGCTAATCTTCTTAAGGATGATTCATAAAACAAATGCCTTCAATCTATGAACTCTTATTATGGGTTGGAAGAACATAGTGGTTCCTTTCTTCCCTTAAAATAATTTATCCTATAAATCTCTCTCCTTAATGAACCATTCATCATAAATTGACATTTCTTCACTTTGTCAATGACCTATAAACTTGATGGAGAATTTGAAAATGTTTTTGTCCTATAAACACTCCATAATCATGATTTGGGCATGAGAAGGCTGGAGAAAATTATGTTGGGATTTTATTCACCTTGGACCAATGATATCACCTATAAAATGATATTATTATACCTTGATAGTATATGTAAGACTCCTGTAACTACCACTTTCACATTGAAACTACCTCAAAAGACATGAACAAGTGTGTGAAAATGTACTGACCACTTTTTGATTTTGGGTTAACTCTACCAAACTTAAATCACATTGGAATAAGAGACAAGAATCACCTAAAAAAAGGATTTGCATTAGGTATGCCTTAGACAAGTATAAAACACATGGAAAAACTTTACCTTAAATTTTACAACTACTTTATTCTCTCCAAAATTACTTTAATCACTCCAATAAAATTAAATGGAAAATGTTGTTATGTCATTATGTTTTCTTTTAGACTCAATATCCATCATGTAAAACCATGCCATCTTAGGAATTATCATATCAGTGCATTTTTCATGCTTCTAAGTATACCTTAATTTTTGTAAAATAACCTTACACTTTGATAAGTTACCTTAACCCTTGCTAAACTACATTGTAAAATACCTCTTCAAAGGTCATGGCATGACATTGGTTGGAGAAGACACACATGTGTACTCTATAATTTTAATAAGACCTTATTTAGACCTTGAGATGACACACAAAACCAAACCATAACACCAAAATGATTCTGAACAAAACCACTTCAAGGTTAGATGACTCAGTTACCTAGTTTTGAATAATCCTTGGTCATGGGTGATTTATTAGTTAACACATCCACTTTAACGTTGGCCAAAATATGGAACTATTATTATTGTGTCTCTTAGATTCCATTGTGTATAATATCCCATGAAGCTAACGTAAGTTTAATTAGTGTAATGTTTTTGAAAGGGTGTTCTTAGTTTTAAGATGAAACTTATTTTGATTGCATTCCCACCACTTGGATAGACTTAAACAACACATATCATCTAATTATGAGTACAAGTAGTTAATAATCATAGCATGAAAATGTTTCTTTAGGCAAATAAAATTTCAATGATTTTAACTTTTTTTGCATTGCATGAACTATTTATTATAAAATTTTCAAATTTAATTATACAATGAAAGTGGTATGAATTTATTATGGTGGTGGGATTTTTATTTTTATAATGTATAAACATTTATTTTTAGTTATATGGGGTATATTATACATTTATTTTTCAATGTATATATGTTTTACTCTTTAGTTTTAAAGGAAAATTGTGGGATATAATAATGATGATTGCATAGAATAAGAATTTGAGAATAAATATGCCATATAAATTTATCAAATATTTCCATTAAGACACTGATAAATTAAAAATAGGAGTTTTCTTTTAGTAGTATGTTCACCTTTGACCAACCCATAGTTTTTTTATTGCAATTAATTTGACCCTAGTTTCATAATTTTTGTATAAAAAAGATCAAAATGGCCATCATTATTTAATCATAATTAATATTTTCATTAGTTTCCATTTCTATTTACATTTACTTATGCATAAGTGTGTATGGTGAACATAACTAGTGCCATATGCAATTCATTATTTTCACATAAATTATGAAGTTTGCTAAATGAAAATAAATATATTTCAAATGGAGATACCATTTGTTAGGTTATTTTAGTTGACTATATTTTAATGGATAATATTATAGTTTATTTTATTTTAAAAATGGAAAAAATATGAACTTTTTATTTTCTTCATATGTGAGGGGTTTTAGACCGTGTATGCCCAAAATATTGGTTAGATTATATGGGGTTTGAAAGGGAAATTATGAGAAAAATAATGTATAAATAGAGTTCAAGTATTTGTATATGGCATGATATGATGTATATCTGTAGATGAATGATTAATATTCATAGTTTAAGGTAAATTTTATTAGCTACATATTTCAATATCTATTTATAAAATAATTATAACTCACCTAACTTCCTTTAATGGCTATAAATTTAAATGTCATCATGTTTGTAATGCAAGAAATACATTTAATTCAATAAACCAAAATGTAATAATTTGAGATCAATTTGTAGGAGGTAAATAAAAAATAAAATGGTTCAAATAATTATTTTCATGATTCTAACATATATTTTGATGTGATGTTTTCCATTTAATGCAAATGTCAATGAACCATGTGTCATGTTAGGAAAAACCACCAAATATAGATATTTTATATTCAGTAGGTTTATTAATTATCATTGGGTGATACACTTTGTGTAGACCTTAATTAACTTTGTCTATACCCTAATGCACTTTTTGTCAAAAATAATTTCTAACATAAATATATGTTAGAGATTAAAAAAAAAAAATCCAGCACAAATAGTGTCACAAAGTCATGAAAATCTACTTGTGACATAAACAATCAACAAATAGGGGCTATGATTTGAAAAACAAAATGGTGTATCTTATTGAAATATGTAACATTAAACTTCACTAGCATCCTAGTGATACTAATAACTCTATTAAAGAGGATCAACTTATTATTCCATCTACTAAATGAGAGTTTCCTTAACAAGAGTTTCCTAAATAAGAGTCTCATAAGGAAATCTTATCTAAAGTAGAGTCTTGTAAAGAAGAGTTAGCCAAAGAATAATTGCCTAAATAAGAGTTACCTAAAAAATATTTTCATAATAAAGAGGAACATAAGAAAGAATCTCATAATAAATACACACCTAAGAAGACTAGTGACACAAACAATGTTTCCAATGTGCCAACTAACACTTATGCCTTAACTATGGAAACTTTAGTCATTAGTTCTCATATATAAGGAAAAAATATAAGAATGTTATGGTTGATGAAACTACTCAATTAATTATGTGTAGAATTAATTTTATTGAATTTCTTAGATATGAAATTTAACATTTAAATAAGATTTTTTTACCTACCTGTGTTACATTGGGATTATTTGGGTTACCAAATATCATGGTTGTAAAGCATGTATTGCTAATTTTCATGTTGAGCCCTCTTTTCTTAACTATAATTTTATATTAGAAACTATTTAGATAACATAAATGGATGAAAAAATTCAAGATACTTATGATCATATTAAACTTTATTTTCAAGGTAATAATATTTTCATTTCAAGAGATATAAAATCTAAAGGTGAACAATATCATCTTTGGATGAATAAATTTATATCTCAAGAGTGGGTATTATCAACCATATTTGACTTTTAGTCAAATTGGATCAACCCCTACATATTTAAAAAATTTCAAAGGTTCCTATATGCCTTATATAGGTCTCATTTTGGTCTAAACATCTCACTCATCTCTGCTCTAGCCTTGATCTAACCCTAGCTTCCTTGTACTAGTCTAGTCAACCAAAGTCAACCTTGATCAAACATGGTCAAAGGCTCAAATTGTCTTAAAATTTCCTAATGTTGTCATTTAGGTTTTTAAAATTGTTCCTAAGTCATAATTTGGTCCTTTACCATGTCTCTACAAAAAAGGCCTTTTGGCCACATTTTTAGCCCATTTAATGACTTGTACAAACTTTCAAGGAAGCATATTTGTCACAAGGTTGGTTTTCAACATGTAAGAGGTTATAAAATGTCATTTATCAGTCATATGTCAGTTTAATAATCATTTTCATGCAGAAAGAGGTACTTTCTCCTTGAAAATAGGTCATTAACGACACTTGTACATACTTGAGAAGTCCACCTTCAGCAAAAAGCATGGTATAGTGTCTTTTCACCTCCCTAAATTCATTTACATGATTTTTGTGATGATAAAAGGTAAAAAATTTCAATTTTTATTTTGTTTCATCTTTCTTGCCTTGGCAAGCCAAAGAGAGTTAACTTTGCATGATTGGTGTGAGTCATACAGGGGGAGTTGGAAGGAATGATCTTAATTGTTGAAATTAATCCGAGTTAGTTTCATTTTCATGGCAAAATTTTTCAATTTCATGTTTCCATATTTATGAACCATCACTAAAACCGTAGGTAGCTTTTTATGCTTCTTCATTTGAGAGGGGTCACTATTTGAGTTTGTTCCAAGAATTTTTTATTTAGTTTGATGGTTTTGGTTATTTATTATGTTTCTTAGGGCCTATCCATAGGTTCCCCATGGTTATCTTGTTATTATAGGTCTCAAGGTTTCAAGAAGCCTCTTCTAAGATTGTTATGCTTGTAAATTGATCATCTTACACTTATAGCTATATCAAGTACCATGAGAGAGGTTTTCCATGTTGAAATGAAGGTATGTAAATTATTTTAGATGTTTTTAATCAGTAATTTTCATTTAATGACTAATAAATAAACTATGATGTAGGAAACATTCATATTCTTGTTCAATTCCATCCTCTCTACCTGCATACATTTGTATGCACACCTATGGGTGGATTGGGTAGATGGTGTAGGGGTCCCATGGAGAATTTTAAATTTTAGAGAAGTAATTTTGACTTGAGGTTGTATGGTAGCATGTTTTAATAACTTTAGCAACTGACTTGGTGTTGGGAAGCCTTTCTAAAGAAGGAGAGTCTGAGTTTGATCTCTTGTTCCTAAAAGGATAAAATAGAGACCCTACAAATTTTGATGATATCATATACCTTAGATTAAAGAACATTTTGATTCTTCAAATGGATTATATTTGTATATTATAACATGAATAATACCATACCAAATATTAGAGTACAAGGATCAAGGCAATGTGAAGTTTGAGTGCTCCAAAGTCATGTCCAAAAACATTGAATTCATTCAGTAAGTTCTACAAGCTCTAGGAGTGGTGTATAGCCATTTGACCAAGATAAGAGCATGAAACATATCTACATGTTTGGAATGGTCTAGTCAAGTATAGATCACATGAACATGAAAGTCATTAAGTCAAAATGGATATACTATCATTTAAGCTCTCATGCATTTTTCAAAGTCCGTACACATGGCTTAAATATGTACCTAAAACAAAGTAGCTAACAGTGAGATAATATCAATGTTTTGTAGTGTTTAGAGGTGTATAAGGTGTTTGAAAGAATGGGTATGCATTATATGACCTTAAAGAAAGGTTTCAAAAGTCAATAAACATCATGCTAAGAGGGAAGACACCCCTGTATTCACCTACAGGGCCCTAAAAGAGATTTCACATAGTCAACTATGACTGTCTCAGATAGTGATTTAGAGACTTATTGAAATTTGGTGTCTAGGGAATTTCTTGGAAAATTTAGTCTAGTTAAACACTTAAGTAACTCAAGAGGAGTTCATAAAGGCCTTAACATACCTAACATAGGGCCTAATGGTGGTTTATAGTAGGGTTGAAGGTAGTTTGTCCCAGTTAAAGGATAGAGAGATCAGTTATGAGCCTAGAGTGCATATGAGGAACATAATCAATTTAGACTAATGAACAAGCCAATAACACTTCCATCAAGATCCTTATCAGCCCCATGTGTTCCTTGACAATGTGAAACCTACATAGGGCCTGATAAACACCTATAGTTGGCAGTAGAGGTAGTTGATAGTGACAAGTTTTGGTAAATAAGAGCATTAAAAATATTTATGGAAGTGAAAAATGAGTCCAAATCATGGATCAATGATTATATGATATTAATAAATCTCATATTCACTATTTACAAAATCCTAATCCGTTAAAATAGTAGAAACATGGGTGTCTCTCAAGCCAAACACAATCAGGCAAATGACTTAGTCTTATGAACTCAAGGATAAGGAAGGTGATTGAGAAATAAATGTGTTTAATTGGGGATATAAACAATTTAACATGGATATTATAAAATACATAAACATATAATAGTGGATATTGAACATGGAAAGGGCTCCAACATTGATGCATACAACCCCTTTTGAAAAACCATGTAGGCAGTCTCCTAGACAAGGTTCAGTCTTGTTTCTTGATGGGTTATAGGTTTAAAAATTGGATTTGAAAGATAAATTTTGGTATATAGAACCCATCATAATCTATAGAGAACCATCAGATACTTGGTTTTGGTGAGAAAGCAAGGTAACATGCCTATGATTTGTCTTAGAGGTGGCATACTTTTCTTCATGCACAGACTCTAAAACTTTTGGAAAAGGGGTAGAAACATGGAAAAGAGAGATTATAAACCTTTAAATAAGTTTTTTGTAGTTATATTATATCTATTAAATCATGGAAAACCATCCTAGAATCCCTAAGATCAAACAGGGTACTCTATGCATCTAAGGTTGTAGTCATGATGTACTTAGCATGAACAATCCTAGCTCCAAATAGGGTGTCTCTTGTATTTTAAGATATTTGAAATAATTATAGTTCCTTTAATCATCTTCATAAATTAAAATATGAAGTGTTTAAGCTATCACATAAGTCTAGAGGGTCACCAAATATTTCAAACCATGAAGGTTGCAGGTAGAGCCTTTAGGCATGGTAAAACCTAATGCCAAATAAATGCTCATCCTCATTTCTATCTTGAGAAAAGATTTACATACTTTTGAGACATGTTTATGGGACATATAAAGAGGTTTATATACTCTAATTTTTTAGGGGAAACTATCAAGAATCCATTTTTGGGCTTGAGGCACTCAGACCCTCATAGAATTCATGCAAATGGCACAAGTGACCAACTTAAAATGCTTGGAACTCACATGAGGTTGTGAATGAGAAGTTTAGTTTTTTTGGGATGATGGATAGGGTCCTTAATAATACATAATTAGAATTTACATATAATTCCAACATGCCATGGCTATGAACAAATGCTAATACAAGAAGTAGCAAAAACCCTCACAAAACCCTCCATAAGGACCTGATTGGGACGATGAGGCAAATGATGTATCCCAATGGGGTGTAAATGAAATTAAACCAATTGGAAGTGATAGAGTACTATCTAGGTCTCCTACCCATGTGATTTATGTCTACCTCATGTGTATGAAATGGGCCTAACAAGGCTTTCTTTGACAATTTTCTATTTTTTGTAGGCATGGAGAACTTTCAAGGGATGAAAGTACCTTTGGGAGATATTTTAGGATTTATTATAAGTTTTAATTTCCTTTTTTTATCTATATCATCTCCCAAGTGTTCCTAACATCTTCTTCATCTTAGCTAGTCTAGTAGGTAGATAGTGAACACTTAGTGAAAAGGGTGAGACATCCAATTGGGAAGCCTTTCAAGGATTTTTTGATGAACTTGATTAATTGAAAAATCTTGAAGATTCATCCCTCATTTTTCATAGATGAAAATATATAATTGGAAAGTTTTTGGGTTCCAAGTGTGAGAGGTGCATGAGAAAGAGTCATTTTTTACCTATTTGAGATGATTGCTCATGGATATAATAATGTGGATTATTAGGAACCATTCCAATGCATGTAAGGGATTCTTAGTAACCCCTAACTTTAATATTAATCATCAGGACTGACCCTATGTATTAGTGAGGTAGTTTTGTGAATACAAATCATGAGGGCAGTTTTTTATACAAGTGTAAGGGAATTTATGCCACATATGGAGGATTTAAAGAAGTTTGAGGGGCATTTGTCCTTGATTTCATTTTAGGATCTATATAATTCTAGATTACATGATAATTTTAATCCTTCTCCTTGTTTTACAAGTGTCTTAATGACTCTTGAGATTCTCTTTCTCTCTCTCCTCTCATAATTGTTATAATTTCTAGCCTCTTTGGCCGTTGTATGGATCTTTCCACCTGGGTATGGTGAAGCCCTACCAATTTTTTTCCTTGAATTAATGAAGAATGAATTTTTTACATCATTAAATATTTAGCTAATTTCATGATATTTTTTTGATCTTGTACAAGTGAATTTTGCTTACATTGTCATGTTGTTGTTCTTAGTGCCTTGTGTGGATTAAATGCTCTTTTTTTTAGGTTAGCAAGAAGTGTTTAATGTGGATTGTAGGTATAGTGAGTAGCTGATTCAATAGTGTTTATAGAATACATATTGTCTAATTCCTATCCTAAGCTCTCTCCAATACCCCATGCTTGAAATATTGATGTAGAGGAGGAGTGTGAGTTGGATGAAGTGTATGTGTGGGATGCCCTTTTGTTTCAAGTGCATTGTAAGTAGTTTCAGTAGACCGTATATTTGGTGTACCACCTAGACATATATTATATTAATTTTAATTTATCCTTCTCCCTTTTCACCCCAAATATTATATTTAAGCTATAGTGACACATCAAGGGAACTAGCCCTTATCTATAGATCCACCTCAAATTTGGATCACCCACAGCCATGAGGTGGCTCCATTGTGCCACTTTAATGAAAAGAGATTTTTCATCTCCTCAAATGGTGAAATTTCAAGTGAAAATTGGTACCTAATGAAAAACATAAATAGGTTATTATTTAATAAACAAAATAACTTGAATTATCATCACCTAGAAATCCATATCCTATATAGGAAAATTTTGATTAGAATGACTTATCTAAATTATTTGATGTTGAAAATGTTGATTTTTTATGTGGATACACCATCCACCAATCATGAAATATATCCATTATAGTGTATATACACTCCATGCTATGAGAACATGATATCAACAATTTCACTTGATACGTTTATTGTAGCATAACAATAGTTTTTTCTTAATAATCAATATTATATACCTATGATATTTCACAACTATTTCTAGGGACATTTTTTTGGAATTTATTTATTTAAATATTACAATGATTATTATTAAACTTTATTTAATGATAATATTTATAGGATTTTTTAAATGGTATCATTTATTACCACTTGGATTTGAATTTTTCTTTTTTAAATTCTCTCTTGGGAGGTTTATTTCTTGACATTTTATTTGTTAATTTACAATTTTGATGTGCTTGATATTAATGTACCTTGAATTTATTGGTCACCGCATATCATTGGAGTATTTTTATCCATGGTTCATATGGACTCTTACTACATTACCAATATACACATCATACATATGATTAGATTCTTACATCTTATAATACATACTTTGTGATTGATACCATATACTACATCTTGGTACCAAATCATCCATGTTTCTAGTACTATGACATGGATTAATTTTTATATTTTTAATAAATGAGGAATATCTTTCCTTGCTATTAGGATGATTTTTTTTCACTCACCTATCTCCTTCAGATTGTCTATTAGATATATTTTCATATGGACCATCCATTGAGGCATAATATTTATCCCCCTCACTATTGAGCATATTATCTATATCATTACAATTTGGGAAACATGAAAATTTACATATGACACTAACTTAATATTAAAAATTATATAATTAATTATATATAAATATTCTATTATCTATAGTGGCATGACACACAATACCTCTCCTTGAACCTCATTTGAAAAGTTTTTATGTTATAGATCCACATTACATATGTTCCTCACATTATTATATTTATGGTAACTTATGCCTCACATATCATTTACATCTTTCAAGATATTCTTAACCTAATTTATACATACATGACCATATATTACATAAATTAGTGTATATGACTCTAAACTTACCTAACAAGGGGAAATATTTTAGTAATAAAATTTCAAAAATATAAAAATGAATTAAAAAAAACTTTATAAATGGTTACATATCCACATATGCTATAGTTTTCAAATTAATTCTTTACATGTGATTCTCATTTTATTTCTTTGAATGGGTGTTATTAAAATAAATGGGTGATATGATATTGGAATTCGATGTTCTGTATGTTTATTGTTTATCCCATAATCTTGGGAGGGTAAGGATCACATTGGTGACATCCTTATGATAATTAATCTTCATACAATTTATTTTAACAATGATAAATTTGATTTATCATATTTATCTATATTATATGGAATTATATATGTTATTAGTACACAAATCATATATATTATATGGATATCTACATGGATTCATTACATTGAAATTGGTTATATTTTGGGTTGAGTATGAGTCATTTATTACATGTGAAAGTGGATGGTTTTGTGTTTTTATACATAATATTGTGTCCTTATCAATAGAGGATACTTTTGTCATAATGTTAGGTATTGTTATTCCCATCCTTATGTGTAGGCTTAATGACTTGTTTATTATCACTAACTTATCTCATACCAACCTAGGTGCAATAGATTTTAGTATATTATAATTTATTCCATGATTATTATCATGCATATTATTATATTATAATTAATTCTATAAACACCCTAAATTGTTCAAGAAACCACAAGTACTATGTCTTTTGTTACTCTTTAACATGAAGGTATTAGTGATGATTATAGTCCTTATTCGCTTGGTAATTTTTAGTGTTTTGATATTTCTTATGTCTTATTTTCCTTATTTGTGATACTCTCATTAGTCACAAGTCACCTTTTCCTAGTCACAAGGGCCCCTAGCCAATCTTGCCTGATTTTAGCTCTTTTTTAAGCCTTAGGACACCAATTCCAATTTTAGGATAGTAACACCACATGGTTCTAGTTTACACTTATATATATAGTGTTTTATGGGCCCTTTCTCCCATGTTTGAGTCCTAAACCATCTGTGAGCCTTCTCTTATGTTTTGTATCCCTATTTTATAAATTATTGACCAATGAACAAGGTCTTATATTAAAAAAAAAGGTTCCTTATATATAAGTAGACTCATAAGGCATTTTAAATCTATAAATTACTATTTTGACACATATTTGCATAAAATAAATCAATAGTATAACTCAATATTATGCATACTACTCAGTCATCACACCTAGACACTACATGATTGATCAAAGAAGGGCTTAAGGGAAAATCATTCTAGAAAACCATGAAAGTTGATTGTGGATGTCACATAAGGGATAACTACATGTAATCTAAGACCCCTAGCATTGGGGTTATTATAAGTGGTGGCCATAACAATAGGGTTTCTACTATGTGCGATCATAATATCCCACAACCCAATTTTTCCTTTCTTTTTTACATTTGATCCATTTATTATTTCATATGTTTAGGTATTCATTAGCGTTTTAGAGGATATTCAACCAAAATATAGACACAAGTGAGCCCCCAAATGACATAGAATGGCCTACATGACCTCCATAACCTCTCACAACTTACTTGAAAGTTTTAGACAATCTCTACAAGAAGAAAATTAGCACTAGAATTGGACACTATCACCACATGGTGTTACTATCCTAATATGGGTGTTACTGTCCTAAGTTAGATTTGAAAAAACAATCTAAATTTGAAAGGTTAATTCTTATTTGTTTAATATTTTCCATTTCCTTGATCAATGTAACAATATGTTTATCTTCAGATAACTTCCTTTTCTCCTCTCACTTGATTTTTTGGGAAAGTTCAATTAAATCAATAATTTCTAGTTTTCAAAATTAGCAACACACTAATCCTTTTAACTACATAGGATTTACAATAGTTAAATATTAAAATGTTAAAACATTTTGTGAACTTGAATTACTTTGACTATTGCTTAAAATAATTATTTTCCTTAGGGTTTACCTTCTCCCAATTTTGTGCATTAAATTATGGTTACAAAATTCTATTTTTCTAATTTTTTTGCATAACCTAATTAGTTTAATAAAGAATAAATTAGGATTTCATTTATTTAATGTAATCTAAATTTTACAACACAAACATAATTAATAACCCTAGATCCACATACTAGGTCCTTATACATATAAATACCAGTAATTAGGATTTCCATTACAAATCCTATTTTCTATTACGCACTTTGCTCAATATTTCTAAATTACACATATAATTATTTTAGATTATATTCTAATGATTTTATGTTTACTATTTCTTTTTTACATTATATTCTTTGGAAATTTTAAAACGGCATCTAAAGTGTCTTCTACCCCTCACCCAATTGATGCACTCTTGAATTTCTCTCATGGTTATAACAATGAATGGACTAATTTTCAAGATTGTACATTAGAGCATAACAATAAATTCATTTATAAATGATGATGAATTTTTGTATAATGATGGATATGAATATTATTATGAGTATGACATTTAAAATGAACATGAGGATATATTATATATGTCATATTCTCTTTCCTCTCAGTCTTCTCTTACTCCTCAAGATCAAACTAAAAATATGATGCCAAAATAACCTATTATTGGTAGTGATTTATTCATATGTGATCCTATATTTTCAACTAATTTTTATACCTAATTATTTAAATTAAATAAACATAAGTGCAATACACAAAAACCACTTTTACATGATTCAAGTAAAGTAGATAGGAATTGTGCATCTTCTTTACCCTTCTTATTTAAGTTCCAAAAAACATGTACCAATCATATTACACCTTTTAGAAATGCACAAACTAAGGTAGATGAAATTATTTTTTCACCTTCCTTCAAAATCCAAGCTCAATGCAATGGTTTTTTACAACAAATTTATAATGTAAATGTTTCTAACTTTTCTTCTATGTCATAATATTAAAAAAAACACATGATTGATACTTCTTCTACCTTTTATTCCAAAATTTAAAGTGATAATCATGCTTGCATTCCACACATAACTAGTGAACAAATGCATTGCATTACACCTACATATGATTCCACATTATATAGTATTAAAAATTTAAAATATTCCCCATCTCTCTCTCTTAATGAGCATGTGGATGATACTTCTTCTACTATTACTTCTAAAAATGAATTAAATTATCATTTTGATGAAACATGGGATAATGATGATTATTGTGACTATGATGAAAAGGACATAGAATATACACCTTCTAGTTCTTCTTCTACTTCACCTATCTCTATTGTTAAACTAAACACTAGGTCACATGTAAAAAGACACAAAGACACACACACACACACACACACACACACACACACACACACACACACACACACACACACACACACACACACACACACACACACACACACACACACACACACACACACACACACACATTTATTCTTATGTTCATAA
>JARHVA010001828.1:2455000-2540000 GCA_037957365.1 Torreya grandis | reverse complement strand
TTTATTTTACTCTAGTACTTTCATTTCATTGCATTACTAGAATAAAAGGGGGTCAAATGTAAACACCCCAATTCTTTCAAGAAACCACAAGTACTATGTTTTTTGTTGCTCTTTCACATGAAGGTCTTAGTGATTATTATAGTCCTTTTTTTTTTTGGTCATTTTGAGTCTTTTGATCTTTCTTATGTTTTATTTTCCTTATTTTTGATACTCCCAATAGCTGTAATTCACCTTTTTCTAGTCATAAGGGCCCCTAGCTTATCTTGCCTAATTTTTGATATGTTTTAATACTTAGGACACTAACACAACTTTTAGGATAGTAGTGCCACATGGTGTTAGTGTTCACTTATATCTCTGGTGTCTGACATGCCCTTTCTCCCATGTTTGAATCCTAACCACTTTGTGAGCCTTCTCTTATGTTTTGTATCCCTCTTTTATGACTTGTCAACTATAAAACAAGGTTTTATATTCAAAAAAATATTTACTTCTATATAAAGATCCTTAGAAGGCATTCTAAATTTAGAACTTACTATTTTAGAACATATTTACATAAAATCAAACAATATCATAGCTTAATACTTTGCATACTACTCATTAACCAAACTTAGACATTGCATGCTTGATAAAATAAGGGCTTAATAGAAAATAATTCTATCATAACATGTAAGTTGATGATACAAATTCCCTAAGGGATAACTACATGTAATCTGAGAACCCTATCATTGGGGTTAATGTAGGAAGTAGCTAGAACAATAGGGGTTATACTCTAGGTTATCATAATATCCCACACCCAATTTTTTTATTTCCTTTTTACATTTGATCCATTTATTGTTTCATGTGTGGGGGTACTCATTATATTTTTAGAGGATATTCAGCCAAAATAATGACATAGGTGAGTCCCTTAATGACATAGAACCACCTACAAGACCTCCATAACATCTTGTAACTTCCCTAAAAGTGTTATATAGTCTCTACAAGAAGGATATTAGCATAAAAATTTTACACCAATACCACATGACACTACTATCCTAATATGGGTACTACTATCCTAAGCCATATTTCAACAAATAATCTAAAGAAAGGTTCATGCATGTCTGTTCAATCTTTTCTAGTTCCCTGATCTATGTAAAAATTTATTTATCTCCAAATAAATTCCTTTTCTCCTCACTTTATATTTTGGTAAATGTCAATTAAATCAATAATTTATAGTTTTCATTCTAAATTAGCAACATACTCAGACATTTAACTACATAAGATTTACACTATTAAAACCCTAAAAGGTTAACTAGATTCCATGATATATATCATGTACATATATTTTGAATTACTTGTTTTGTACCAACCATGGTACTTACCATGAATTTATATGGGCATGCTACTTTTGTGTGTACCTCATTTATATATTTTTCCCTAATCGGGGTATATTTCATACAATGAGGCATGTTTTTTAATATCTTTCCTACATCATGAGACACTTCTATACAAAATTTATACTCCTTAAAGCTACATATTAGACATTGAATTAGACTTGTGTCATGATTACTTGCATATCTAATCTGATATGGGAATTTACATGTGATATTTTATAATAATTACATGTTTTTTTAATGTCATTTTGGAATGGTATTAGCTATTTACAATATTATTACACATATTTATTATAACTCTATTATGTTGAAAGAGTGATTTAGGAATAAATTATTCAATCCCTCACCTAAAATGGGGGTATATTTATATAAATTATTAGAGTAATTTCATAGTTAAAATTAGGCACAGGCATGATTTTGGTGTACTTTGCTCCTAAGAGAAAGGTAGGCACATGTATTTTTAAGTATTTTCCTTCTATATAAAATTTGGAATGTCTCCATGGGTAAAAACATTATAATATTCCTTGATGATGAAGTGTACTGAGGGTTTACACAAATCCCATGGAAGTGTTATCTATGTATAGCCCTACTCACAAAAATTTTCAATCATAAAAATTGGAATAGGAACATTATACTTCCAAACTATGCCAAGATGTGATTTAATACAAAAAAGTGTATTTGTTCATACTCTATTTTAATTTCATTTGAATTTAAATATCATTTCTTTATTAACCACAAGTATCATATATGCCATTAATTACTCCTTGACAAATGGCCATTATCGATATGTATACTACATTTCATGAAGAAACAACTCAAGCATAAATGGAGTCTATTTCAAGCATCATTGAATACCTTTAACCTTATGTGAGAAAGTTAATTTAACTGATTAAAATATTTATATTTATATTTATACTTTTATACATTCATGCATTCAATAACATGCACAAAACAAACTAGGGGAATTATTTTTACTCATAATTTTGGTATAATACTATTTTCCATATATTTTTTTCCTTATTTTATCACACTTGATCCATATACACACATTTGGATATTTTTAGAAGATCTTACCCTTTTCTTGGGTCCAATAAACTTATTATTTGACATAGTTCTTCTCCATATCATCACTTTTATTTAGTTTTATAAAATAAAGACATATCTATTTTACTTAAAATGTTTTATAATTTATAGATCAACTATTAATTTTCCTTCATATAACCAAAGATGTTGCCAAAATGTCAAAAATTCTATTTAAGTTTTTTTCCTATGTCATGATCAATTTGTGTGAATTACTTCCTTATTTTATGGGTATCCTATGTCTAGAGTGTTGTATTATCCTACTTTTTAGGGTTGGCCCATATGTATGTGTACTTTAGAGGATTATATATATATATATATATATATATATATATATATATATATATATATATATATATATATCTTGAACTCACATTATGAGTTGAGTCTCTCAATATTCTTTTATCAAGCTACATCAAGAGGACATCACCATTGTTTGTCACGGATCTTATGTACTGATCTAAGAAATTATACATATTTTATAGGTCTTGTGTTGTCAATAAACTTATACAAAAAGAGGGTTTAGAAAATGTTTTATGTAATTAAATCTTCACATTTATGGAAGAGAATTTCCAAGACCTTACTCAAGATTCCATTTACGCTACATAAAACTACATTAAGGTTTGATTCTATCATGTAGGATAAATTAATGAAACTCCCATACAGGTAACACAACCCATAATTTTTTTAATGAGTTGTTGGAAACCTAGGTTAAAAACATCAAATAAGGGGGAAAGCAAAAAATTATGTCCATCAAATAATTAAAATGTAGGTCTAGTCCATATTTACACTAGACAATGTATCTACCCATTAAATTTCATGTCCAATCCAAATTATAAAAACTTGTCCTTCATCCATTGATCTAGTCCTTGATAATCCTAACCCCACTAATCCCATATTTTAAAATCATGTCCTTAGTGCCAATCCTATCCATAGGCTCTACATTTCTAGGTTTGTTTGTCTTCTTATCTAGATCACTTTTCATAACTAATCTCTTGATAGTTTAATATTAAGTCATAATCTTGGTTTTTCTATTTCTTCCCTCTTATTCAAAATTTCAAAATTTATTATATATATTTTTAGCATATTCATATATGTTTGTGTAAATGCATTTAATGTTTTAAATCAAAGTTGTGTTGTGTGGTAATTTTGATGTTTGTGTATAGTTTAGGTCATTATGCACTCAAGATTTTTAAAAAATAATATTAGTTTTAGGTACACCATATTAAATAATGCTATCATCAACTATAAATGATCTCCCATAACTACTGGCCCCTCTGGTGATTCCCACTATGTGAATCAAATAGAGGATAAAAAAATATTCAAATTGCTATGTCTATCCCATAAGATTTTTCTCAAAAAAAAATTCTACCTGATAATCATATCCAATTGAACTCCTCTTGAATTCATATCATTTGATGTGTGATTTACATAACCATTTTAATCTCCTTTTTCACTCTTTTTTTATTTTCCAATATCACTACATGATGCATTCAATGATTAATTTCACCACTTTATTAGTGACTATGTTTATGGGAATACCATGAATTGACTTTCCTTTTGATAGTGTTGCTTTGATGTTAGCATGTCATGGTGGGTTTCTATAATTTTATGTATTCAATGGATTTCCCCTTGGGGGTAAACACATATATTTACCAATTATCATAACATTCCTAATTATCACGTTCTATAGTGAGAGCCTAATCATGAATTCTTTGTATTTTATCATTATTTTTTAAATCAGCTCATCATTTTTTGCAAATATTAGTAAGAAAAACAACCTTTGTGTATTTTATCCATGCAATGGATTATTTAGAGAGATAACACCCTTAATGTATCTAAGTTCCCCCACACATTTTTTTTGAAGAACCATTATGATTTGACTGTCTCAATAAATTGAAATAGCTTAAGAATCATTTAATTTTGTCTATCATAGTGCAAGATTAATCCCCCTTTCTTATATTTCATCAAATCTAAATATTATTAATGTATTCCATTTCTGATCCATCATGGCTTGGGTGTTCAATGATATCATCCTTATAAAAGGATATGCCATCTTTCCCACTACAAAAAAATTTACCTACTTTCCTGAGATACTTATGACTACCTTACCTATGGTTATTTTCTTCTTATGTTCTAATATGTAATTCTCCTCTAATCCCTCCTCTCATTTTATGCCAAAAAATAAATTACTAAGAAATTTATTAAATTAATGACTTATTTGATTCTTGATTATGAAAAGTGTGTAGAGAAATCCATTGCACCCATTTTATGCTTACTCCATGTTTCCTTGTGAGAGATCCATTCACCTAATTCCAACACCATTTTTTCTTTTCATTAACTCATCAATTTTAAATTGACAATTACTTATTTTATGAGTTTATATTTTCATTCCATTATTAATTTGATTTAACATTATATTAATTTTTATTCTTACCTTTTTAGGGACCTTTTTAAAAATCAAACCACTTTTAATACTTGTATGATCTTTTTGTATGGTTTTCATTTTTGATTTTTGGAATATTTTTTCCTTCACATGGAGTTCCTAGACATATTTTATTTTCAAGGTTTTGCAAAACCCTATAAAAAATATGACATATGTAATCCATTTCGTGTGTTATAAATAACATGTTTATCCCTAAAATATTACCCTACTTATGCAGACTAACAACTAATTTTATATTATCTTATTCATGAATTAGTAATGGTATGATATAATTACACTATTGTTATGATGTAAGAGTATTATAATTTGGTGGTAAATTTTGAAAATTTTGGTATTAATTAGATGTTATGGGTCATATATTATCTATTTGAATATTTTTCATGCTTCAATTTTCATTTTAATAGTCATTTTGCCTTGTTTCTCATTTTCCCACCAAAACTAATTTTTTTTAAAAAAAATAGTATTAGGGTGTTTCAAGAGCTTATCTCATTCTATAATTCTTGTTGTTTTCAATAATATTCATATAGTATTAAAATAATTCCATAGGAATGATTTATAATAATCAGATTATCTTCATTCATATTTACCATGTTAAACTCACTTAAGGTGAAGTCTTAAGTTTGTTTACAAAGATTAGATAGAAAATTTTGAGAAAATTTAGAAGTTTTCAATCGATGGAGAGAAAATGAGGTTGAGAAGAGTACAAATGTGAAAGAGAAATAAATAAGATAATATACTAAAATAAACAAAAATCATCAATATCTTGAAAATAATAAGAATTCTATAAACACATGGTAGTAAAAATAGGACTATGTAATCCTTGCATTCCAAACACAATAGAAACACTATCCTATTGAGTTGATATTAGAATTTAGTTATTGTATATTATTTTAAGTGAATGATATTTATTTTTTCAACCCTATTTATTTATTTTTAACATATTTTATTTATATTTTATACTTAAAGAACAACTACAAGTTTCCTACAGTCTAGAAATGTGTAGGTAAAGTCAAAGAAAAGATGTATTTTTCACCTTTTAGGATTGTTAAAGTGATAAAAATGGATAATAAAGTAGGATAATGGTGGGTCAACCCATATCCAATTTAATTTTTTCAAAAATCTATCATAAAATTCGAATTATCAATTTTTAGTGCTCTTGGCCCATGTACATGACTTCTAAGGTTTGAAGGGTAAAAATCACTACAACTTGAAATTAGCTCTTAAAAATTACTAAAATTTTATATAAATATACAAAATGATATTTTTGAAGTGTTAAAAGTTTTCTTAATGTGGTTTAACATCTTTATATAAATATGTTTAGAATTCTCTATCTGTAGGCCTAAAAATAAGGTCTAGAAAACCTCATTATGTTTTCTTGTGTTTTAAAGGTTGGAAGAAGGTAAAAAAGAATATGATGAGTTGAGATAACATAAATTAAATGTGAATAAGGATTTTACAGAAATAAGATTCATTTTTTGATCTCAAGTTACCACAAATAAGGTGAAGAAGTCTTGTAGGCCTAATCTTTCTAATAAGCAAATTGTAAGTTTGATTCTTCGTTCTTTTCCTTCATGAATTTTTTGGTATTAGAGCATTAATTTAGTTGTAATTAAAAGGTTACTATTGACCAAATTTGACCCTATGTTAAATTAAGTCAACCCATATATAGTGAAACTTAGTATAGGGTCCTAATATGCCATAAAATAGTCACATGGTCATGTCTAAGGTCACTTAATGTGTTTTACACCTTGGTCATTTATGTCATGTCTTAATTTTCCTCTAAGTCACATTTTGGTTATTCTAGGAGGTTGTATGTAATATTCATGAAATGATAGATGTATTAAGATGTTTTCCAATTTATAACATGTTATTTGAATGTTAGGATTCATTCTTGTAACCGACATAATGCATGTTTAATGGCCATCTAAGGGGATCACTTCAAAATAGGCAGTTAAGGGAAGTTGTATGAACAAGGATAGTCTACTTGGCACATGGGAAGGCTCAAGAGTGTCCCTTAAAATCAAAACATTCATTTTCCATGCTTAATAATTCATTAAAGGTTAAAATTTGGAATAAAGTGATCCATATTCTCCATCACTCTCCTAGACAAGGTCAACAGGGTAATTGGTTTGCTTTTAGTATGAACAATGGGGGGAGTTGAACTAAATACTCTTGGTGGGTGATAGTATAATTCACTAACATCATTTTCATGGAAATATTTTTAGGTTTGGTGTATTATTTTCTATGAAAAATCACTATGATTGTTGATGACTTCAAATTTCCTACTCACCCCCATGGCCTCCAATTTTATTCTCTATTTGCATTACTCTATGCAATCCAAGGGGTGTAAGTGTTTTTGGAGAGTATGGATAAATTTATCATGTGATTATAATTATGGTTTGTACATGTGAAGATGAGAAGACTAGAAATACCATCTCACTTTACTAGTAAAATACTCCATTCAAGTCTACAAATAGTATTTCTAAGTTACAGAGTTTCACCCTCATGAAAATGATTCCAAGACAAGGCTAACTATTTGATTCCAATGCCTAAGAGAATTGTTTGATCATAATATTCATATAATTTTTGGTCTTAAAGGTTTCCTTTATGACTTACAAAACTTAGGATACTTGGTATAGTCATGTAGATGGAGTAGGCCTCTATAGGTTTCATGTTCAAACATTAAAAAAAGATCAAGATATAAAAGGAAACATAATGATGTTTAAAATTATTGAGCTTAACTATGACCCCAAAAAATTTCATGAACCTAATGAAAATTAATTAGGATGATGACAAGATTTGGACTTGGCACATAGTCTTATATTTTATGTTCACCTACAGGCAGTATTCATCAATGGTCCAAAGGTAGTCCAAAGGAGGTAAAGAGTGTTGAGATGAAGGTGTTTGATCTCTTTTGAAACTTTCAAATAGGTCTAAGAGCATAGAAAATACCATTGTGGCAATGGTGAATCCATTACATTATAGATAGATTTAGATCCTTATTTTTAGGTTCAGAAAGTTTCCATTGGGATAATTTACCTTAATTTCTTTGAATAATGTTTTGTTCATACACTATATTACCTCATGGTGAATTGCCTTGAAGTTTAGATAGGCCTAATTGTTTTCATCTTCTATCCAAATCCTAAGGGCGATGCCTTGAAATAGAAAAGTGGATGCTTGATCAGGATGGAATGGATTTTGAGTGGTTTCTAACCTAATAGGTTGTGAACTAAAGCACTTAGTAAATACTATATTGAAATGACTAAAAATAACCTAATTGGTAGTGACCTATAGTAGTGAGTGAAACTATGGTTTCAAAGAATGAGATGAGATCATATAGGTATGGAATTTTATAGTGACCTCAATAAGGATCAAATAATATGAAATGTAGTGTCAAGAAAATTTCATCATCTACAGATCTCATATTCCCTAAATTGTCATCTATAGTTTGACTATAGACCTAAAGAATGTTTATGTGAAAGGTTGATAGCATGGTCTATAAGTATAGTTATTAATTAAATATGGATATGACCTTATGAGTTTAGGATGGAACTAGGATAGATAAACACAATACTCAAGCCCTAATCAACACCTATAAGAATCCCATATTCATAAAATGAGTGTCTATTATTTGCTATAGTCAAGGACTAACTCATGTTAGTGGAGAGATTTTGAAGGCTGTTAGAGGTGTGTAATGGATATATCATATTCATACCACTATAAAAATGGTATCATCAACCTCAAATGATCTTCACTATGAAAATAAAGATCAAGGACAAGTTATGATTTGTCTTTAAGTCTGAGGTTTTTAGACCCTATAGAGAGGACATAATTTTCAAAAGCTATTTTTTAGGGTTTGGATTGTTGAGAGACCTACAAAGGTGATCTAGCTTTAAAATTTTGTACATAACCTCATAATTACTTATTATAACATCTCATAATTCCATTTTTTCCTTGTGAATAGGGGAGATTCCCTCTAGGTTATCTCAGACAAAGGGCACTCCCAGTTAAGACAAAGTTGTAGGCATAGCACATGAGTGGTAAGATAATGTGATGGGGAGTATTTTAAAACTATAAGATGATGTATAATATTTATTTCTATGTTAAAAACTATTTAATTTTACCTATACTCATGGGAAGCACCCATAGGTGGCCATATACACAAGTATGTAGTATTATCTTAGTAGGCCTAAATTGAGAATGAACCCTAATATATTCCAATACAACTTATATCATCAAGAAAATTTTCCAAAATAGTTTATGATAGTAAAAGGAGAGTTGAGAGTCCAAAAAATCCGTTGGTTTGCATGGAAATAGCCCAAATTAGTCATTTTGACCAAAAACCATCTCAAACCTATCCAGAATGCATGAGAAATCTCAAGAATCCATTTTAAAACACTCATAAATGTATGGATCTTTGGCATGATACATAAATTAGTTAGTCAGAGTTGAAGGGGATCCTATACCCCAAATTAATGAAATTGGCTCTACTATTTAATGTCATGATTTTATGAACAATCCCTAACAGTTTAAACATCCTAAAACCCTCTCAAGATAATGGTTTGGACCTGATGGAGAATATGTTGTGGTAAATTTATAAAAAGGTGATAAAATGGCCATGAAATTACCTTAGACATATCTATAACTCTCCTAATCTCTATGACATATAATTTGGCCATATTGTCATCTGTGAGCTAATATTGAATTTCTTACAAGATTTGAGTTGTTTTTCAAGTGAAAAGGAGGATAGATAGGTGATAAAAATTGTGGGATGTCTTAAGATACTTATCATAACTTATCAAACTCATTTCTCATAATGGTTGTGAATGCAAACCTCTCTACTATTTCATCCACTGTAGGTAGTCTATACAAGTAGTGAGAGGACACTGTGGTAGCCTAGTGAGAAAGTAAGAAAGGTGACCTAAAATATTTTGAGGTATATTTCATATAAAATAGGACAAAGGATATATATTTTAGTTTCATAACACCACTTCAATGCATTTATTTGAGAAAGTACGACTCACTTTGATGACACGTGTGAGGATAGACTGAGAGGACTAATGATGAATGATTGAATGTAGTGAATGACACATTTAAAGGATGAATTCATTAGTTAGGGATGAAAAAATGACATGAAATTATCTATCCTATAATTTATAATGTCATATAATATGGTTAAATTCTCCTTATGTTAGTTTTTGATAATAAAATTCACTCTTCATCATTATGAAGGCAGTTTCAAAGAAAGGAAACGAAGGATTTACACCAACTTGAGGAAGTTCATCTATTTGAGATTGACACATGTTCAAATAATCCTCCTAAAATATTTTAAAATTAATTACATGTCAATTATAACTAGTTTATAAATTTTTACACTTGGTATTGTGACCCTTCATCTTCATTTATGTTCTCTCTTCTCATGTGTTCTATAAATTCAATCCTTTTTGGCTTTGTAAATAATCCACAATTGGTATGAAGAATCCATATTGGTTATGACACCTCATTTAATTATAATAATGTCTTAAAAGTTTATTTCATTCTCTAAAATCTCTTACTTGAATGTTTTAGGTGGTTTTTGTGTTGACAAGTGATGAAAATGCTCTCCTTTCTTCCACGTCTACTCTTGCATGTTTGGGTGAATGAGATCTCTTCTAACAAGTCTGATAAAGTGTACTATTTGTCAAGTGTGTCTTTAAGTTATATAGTGATTAGTAGTGTCTTATATCAGACCTTCTCTTTACCCACCTTTAGATATGCATAACAATCTACCTCTACGAGAAATAATTATATTAGAATGATATAGGGTTGAGTTTAGTTTGAATAGTATTACTTCTTAAGTACATATGAAAGTGTGTTGTTTGGAGTTGTATTAGTGTATCAACTCATCATAATAATTCTATTTTATGTATCCATATTCATTTTTCACCCCCAATAGTGATTCAATTAGTATAGTGTGATACTAAGAGATAATTCAAGGGAGCTAGCCCTTTCAAATCTAGAGATCTACCTCTCATAGTGTATTTTATATGAAGAGAGGTAGTTCCATGTTGTCTTAAAATTTACAAGGTATACTTGAATTTTCTAAGGTTAAATTTTAGGAGAAAATAGTTCTATTATGATTAGTGGGATATGAAGTCCATGAAGGTTGTTTAAGGTAGATGTTGGTTTTGATAAAAAGGAGCTATAATGGTCAACTTCTTGAAGCATTTGGAAATTCAAAAGTTTCAATATTAGTTATAGACTAGTGCAATATTTAATTCCTATGGTGATCACAAGGTCTCTCATCAAATGCATACCTTTTTAATTTCAAGAGATTCCTCCTTATTCCTACAAAGCAATTATATTTGATCACACCCATCTATATCCAAAGAGGTCCTATCTTACTCACAATCCCATAGGGAAGTTCTTGATTCATCAATTAATACAAATTCCTCAAGTCACCATGGTAAGGAACCATCCATTTTTTTCCTTAAATAGCTATATCCCTCTAAATCTTTCTCACTATGATGATATACACATATCTACCATCAAAAAATTTCCATCATACATCAATGAGTCTTCCATTACACCCATTGAGTATATAAGGAATATTTATAACTTTTGAAATATCCATCACATCATAGAGGAGAACATTGAAATAAGGTTTTTGGATATCTCCTTCAAAAGAAAATTTGTTATCTTGTATGAAATATTGGAACCTGATTCAATCACAACTTGGGATGAGTTGGGAGATGCATTGAAAATAAGATTTGAAGATAAGAGTGACAACTTGTCACTAATGGAGTAACTAAACACCATTATAAGATCACCTAAATAAGTCATTCAAGACTTTAATACAATATTTTAGAAGACATGGGATAGAATCCCAATCTTGGTAAGACCAACATCTCACCATGTTTTCCTTTATTACCTTAAATCATTTGATAGTGACATTTCAATGATTATATAATCTATGTGAGGTGACACTTTGTCTAATTCCTATGATGTGGCCATTAGGGTATAAAATTATTTGATTTAGGATAGGAATATTTCTTGAAGACCTCCCATCATTCTATTTCCTAACTTGAAAACTCCTACACCTACTATTTCTCCCATTCTTGTACCTAAAAATAAGTATTCTTCCCCTAGTCAACTAAACAAAACTAATGAGGAGAAAGGATGAGAGCTATGGACCAAGAAATCATAGGTCTAAATAGTATTATTCAACAACAAAAAGTTAAGCCCTTATAAAGTCACTATCAACATAATCAATCATGGGTTAAAGCATAATAGTCTATCCCACTTTTTGTCATAAAGAGTAAACACACACTTTCATATTCTCCTCAAAATATCTTGAGTTTTGGTCATTGAAATTAATCAGAAAAAATGTTTTAGACTATATATACAAATATTTAGTCTATATAATTTTATCTAATGTTTATAAAAATCATTAAATATTTTTTATGATTTATTTTTTAATGTTTTTATGGTCAGCTAGTGGGACACAATATTATAATTTGACCCTCATATCCCAACTATCAAGGTAATAAACCTTTCCAAGGTCATAATTAAGGTCAAGGATAGTTGGTCTTATCAAATCCATATAGTGGATATAAACCCAACATTCCTTTTACCTCAAGAACACTAGTGCCTACTCAAAATAACCTTTCCTAAGAGTACAATAGTCAACCTTCATTGGACAAACTTTATGATCCATCTCCCTATGTCAATGAAGCCTTTAACTAAGCCTTCATGGAAAATTTGGGAACTATTCTAGATATGACTCAAGATGAAGTATCAAATGGATGAGTGACTGATGGTAAGGGTGCTCAAATAGGGGTTACATTAGTTAATTAGTATCTAGATGACTCATGTGTAGTCAATCATCAAGGGAAATCAAGTATGGATACAAGTTCTATAGCTAAAAATACAAGCAGTAAGAGGAAGTATATTGAAGAAGTTCAAGGGACTACCAATGGTTCTCTAATGAATGTTCAAACAAGTAGAAGACCAGGTATGTCTAATGTCATTATAAGTGCACAAGTGAGTTAAACAAATCATAATACTAGGAATGTTTTCATGCCTCAAAATTTTTAAGGTTTAGGGAGCATGATTTCTTCTAGTGGAAAATATAGAGTTAGCAGTCCTTTCACTAACATTATGGAGCAAATGAATAGGTTTCAAGTGAATTTGTCAATGTGGGATACATTGGCTATACTTGGACAAGCAGTCCTACTTTAGGAGCTTTTCAATCTTAGTTTGACATCTGAATAGCCTAGCCAAAGAGAGGTAACCTTGACAAACACCATGAAGCCAAGTGAAGGATAGTCAAGTAGAGTTGAAAAGGTAGAAAAACCTCCTATATTATATATATATCCATCATTATTGGAGATTATTTCATGCATAAATATCTCATTGATAATGTAACTAGTACTTGTGTCATTCCCAAGATGGTAGTTGACAAGTTAAACTTGAAGTATGAACCCCATGACAAAGGATTGCTCTAATTAGATGGGTCAGATACTAAGACCATTGGTATAATAATAGGTTTGAAAATCATTCTCTATGCTTGTCCTACCTTCACCATTTCTTAGGATGTTTTAGTTGTAGATGTGCCACTTCATTTAGGACTTTGTTTAACTAGAGATTTCACTACTAAAATTAGATATTATATTATTTTAGATTGGTCCTCCATGGGTTTTAGGACTAGATATGGTCCAAAATTGACAATACAGTTAGAACCACTCTCTAGTTTTCATGTTGAACCTTATTTTCCTTACACCTCTAACATGAATTGTAATTTTAATGAATAAGATGATCAACCTAGTGATCAAGAGAATATAACTCTCCTTGATGGCATATCTGATATGTATCTTGTTGAGTGGGGAGTTGAGAAAGGTGGTTTTTAATAAACTAATCTTGGAACTTACATACTTCATGAGGACATTGATGTAATACTTAAGGTATACCATGAGAACATATTAGAATAATTTACATTAGGAAACTACATTGTACATGTGGATGGTGATGTGAATAGACCATTTTTGTCAAGATATGATAGTCCTAATGAGTAGTCAATTATGTCTAAAAAGGAAGAAAACATTCTTGACCCTTAACATCATGAAGAGATAGATGACATGTAGAAGCAATACTATGCCATTGTTTAGGAATTTAAGGAGGTTAGCAGACCTTCAATTCTTCAATATGAGTGTAAACTTGATGTTAAGGTCAATCATTTTCTCAATGAGAATAAATAAGATATTAATATCTATATCAAGTAAGAAGTAACCTTGGTAGAATATGGTATGGCTGATGAACACAAGGAGTATAGTCTTGATGACTTAAAATAATAGACATGCCTTATCTCAAGTGCATTTAAAGTTACATAAGTTTTGATGGTCTCTAATAAATATATTGAGGACCAAAAAATGATCATTTCAAACTTCATGCAAGATATCAGATAAAACATGCATCTAAGTGAATTGGATGGAGTATAATTAAAAACTTAAAGTGACATACTTGCAATCAATTGAAGCTACAAACATGGTAAGTCTATTGATTACCTCCACAAACAAGTGTTCATACACCAATATGCACCATACAAGGATTTGTTTTCTTGGAGAAATATTAATACAAGGAGTATTGTATTTGACCCTAGTTGAAGTAATGTCAATATGATTTTCACCTCAAGTATATTTAGGTATTGTACATATTAATATAGATATATTTGCTTTTAGTTGGGTTTTGTTTTTCATAAGTGTTCATGAGAACACAAGTGTGAGATTTTTTTCTTATATTTTTACTTTTTTCCTTGTTGTGTGTGGTGTGTTTGGTGTTCTTTCAAAGGTAATTCAGTTTCTATTATAGTGTATAGGTGACCCCATATCCCAATGGATAGGAGAAAGATACTAGTCTTTAGCATAACAAGCTTGTCACCCCTAGGAAATTATAAAATTTTGACCAAATTTGACCCTAGGTTAAATTAGATCAACCCATATATATATACAAATTTATTATAGGGTCTTGATAGGTCATAAAATAGTAACATGGTCATGTCTAAGGTCATTTAATGTGTTTTTCACCTTGGTCATATATGTCATGTCTTAATTTTCCTCTAGGTAACCTTTTGGTCATTTTAGGAGGTTTTACATAATATTAATGAAAGGACATACGTATTAAGGTGTTTTATAATGTCCAATATGTTAGTTGAATGTCAGGAGTTTGTCTTATAATTGACATAATAGAGGTTTAATGTCCATCTAAGGAGATCACTACAAAATAGGTAGTTAAGGGTAGTTTCACTAATAAGGATAGTCTACTTGGAATATGGGGAGGCTCAATAATGTCCCTTCAGATCTAAAAATTAATTTTCCAATTTTGAAAAGTCATGATAGGTTCAAGTTTGTCAAAAAACCAATCCTTATTCTCCATTTCTCCCTTAGATAAGGTCAATAGGTTTGCTTTTATTACAGATAATAAGGGAGGAGTTAAACTGAATGATCTTGGTTAGTGATTTTATCCTTCATTAAATTCCTTTTCATGCCAATAATTCTTTATGAACAATCACTAAGATTGTTGATGACTTCAATTTTCTCGCTCGTCCATATGGCCTTCGATTTTCTTCTTTGTTTCCATTATTCTATGAAATCTAAGTGGTGTAAGTGATTTTGGAGAGTATGAATACCTTTCTCATGTTATTTAAGTTTGGTTTGCATGTGTGAAGTTTAGGATACCATGTCACTTTGTTGATATAATACTCCATTAAAGTCTATAGATAGTGTTATTGAGTTTTAGAGTTTCACCATCATGAAAATGATTCTAGGACAAGACTAAGTGTTTATTTTCAACATCTAAGAGCAATTTTTATCATAATCTTCATAAAAAATTTGGTCTCAAAGGTTTATTTTATGATATGAAAATAATAGGATACTTGATATATTCAAGTACATAGAGTAGGCCTCTATAGGTTTCATGTTAAAACTTGAAACAAGGATACGGATATAAAAGGAAACGCAATGATTTTTGAAAGTCTTGAGGTTAAATGAGACCCCAAAAAATTACATGAAACTAATGAAAAGTCATTAGGATGATGAAAATATTATGACTTGGCATACAGTCTTGTATTTGATGTTCACATATAGGTAGTATTCATCAGTCGTCTCAAGGCAGTCCAAAGGAGGTAGAGAGTGTTGAGATGAAGGTGTTTGAGATCATTTGAAACTTTCAAATAGGTCTAAGAACATATAAAATATCATTATGATATGGGTAAATCCATTACATTATAGATAGAGTTAGGTATTTATTTCCAAGTTGAGAAAGTTACAATTGGGACAATTTACCTTAATTTCTTTGAATCATGTTTTGCTCATACACTATGTTACCTCATGGTGAATTGCCTTGAAGTCTAGATAGGCATAGTTATTTCCATATTTAAGCCCAATACTAAGGTAAATTAATTTTCATATAAAATTTGTTTCTTGATTAGGATGGAATGATTTTTGAGCGGTTTCTAACCCAGACAAGTATTGACTTGAAGCACTCAATAAACAATGTATTGAAACAAATAAAAATAATCTAATTTTTAGTGACATATAATAGTGAGTGAAACTATGGTTTCAAATCATGAGATGAGATCATATAGGTAATGGATGTTATAGTGACATAAATAAGGATCAAATAATATGAAATATAGTTTCAAGAAAAAATCATCACCTATAGGTCTCATATTCCCTAAATTGTCATCTACAGTCTAACTACATACCCATAGAATGTTGATGTGAAAGGTTGACATCATGGTCTATAAGTCTAGTTATTCATTAAATATATATATGACATTATGAATTTATGATGGAACTAGGAGAGATAAAAAAAATACTTAGGCCCTAATGAACACCTACATGAATCCCCTTTTTTTGAGATCGGTGTCTACTATCTGATATAGTCAAGGACTAGCTCATGCTAGTGGAGAGAGATAATTTGATGGGTTTTAGAGGTGTATAGTAGATAAAATAAACCTAATATTATTTTCATGATGTAAGGATAGATTATGGACAAGTTTTTAATTATCACTAAGTCTAAGGTTTCTAGACCCTATAGATAGTACATAGTCTTAAGAAGCTAGTTTTAGGTTTTGGATTATTAAGAGACCTATAGAGGTGATATATATTTAAAAATATATATATAAAATAATAAATACTTATTATAACCTCTCATAGTTCCATTTTATCCTTGTGAATAAGGGAGATACCCTCTATTTTGTCTCAGATACAAGGCACTCCCAGTCAAGACAAAAATATAAGTAGAGCACATGAGTGGTAAGATAATGTGGTGGGAAGTATTAGAACACTTTAATATGATGTGGGATATTAATTTAGATTTGAAAAACTATTTAAGGTCACCTAAAGTCATGGGAAGTGCCTACAAGTGGTCATACACACAAGTATGTAGTCTAAACCTAATAGGCCTAAATTGAGAATAAAACCTAATAGATTCAAATCTCACTTATAAAATTATGTGAATTTTAAAAAATATTTAATGACATTAAATGGACAGTGGAGAGTCCACAACATCCATTTATTTGAAGGGAAATAAGCCAAGTTAGTCATTTTGACCCAAAACCATCTCAGACCTATCCAGAATGCATGAGAAAGATTGAGAAGACATTTTCAAACAATCAAAACTATACATATATTTTGAATGAGACATAAAACACTTTGGGAGAGTTGAATGGAGCCATATACCCCAGATTTTTGAAATTGGTTCTAAGGTTGGATATCAATATTTTATTCATAATCCTTAATAGTCCAAACATATGGAGAATATATGGTGGGAAACTCATGTAAAGGTGATAAAATATCCATGAAATTACCTTAGACATATATATATAACTATCCTAATCTCCTTGACATAAAATTGGGTCATACTATCATCTATATTGATATCTCTAATACTAAATTTCTTATAAGATTTGAATTATTTTGTAGGTGAAGAGGATGATGGATAGGTGAGAACCATTATGGGAGGTATTTAGATACTTATCCTAACTTATAAAACTATTTTCTCACCATGGTTATGAATTAAAAACTCTCTTATATCTAATCCATTGCATGTAGTCTAAACAAGTAGTGAGAAGACAATGTGACTGCCTGGTAAGAAAGTGAGAAAGGTGACTTAGAATATTTTGAGGTCTATTTGATAGACCAAAGGATAAATTATATATATATTTGAGTTTCCTAACACCTTTTAAATTAATTTATTTAAGAAACTATAGCTCACTTTGATGACAAGTTTGAGTACCTAGAAGACTAATGATGAATGACCATAGATAGTGAATGACACATTTCGAGGATGAATTCATCAATTAGGGGTCATTAGATGACATGTAATGATATATTATAAAATTTATATTGTCATATCATATGTTTAAATTATCCTTATGTTATTTTTTGACAATAAAAATCAATCTTCATCATTATGAAGGTAGTTTCAAATCAAGGTAATGAAGGGTCCACGTCAACTTGAAGAAGATGCTCTATTCGAGATTGACACATGTTCAAATAATCCTCATAAATTATTTTACACTTAATTCCATGGTAATTTTAAATAGTTTATAAAGTTTTAAACCTGGTATTGTGACCATTCATATTCACTTTTTCTATCTCTTCTCATGTGTTCTATAAATTCAAGCCTTTTTGGCTTTGTAAGGAATCGATAATTGGTATGGAAAAGCCCTTCTAGTTTTGGCACTTCATTTTCCTTTAAATAAAGTTTTCAAATTAAATTTAACTCTCTAAAATCTCTTAATATAATTTTTAAGTGTTTTCTATGTTGACAAGTGACGAAAATGCTCTCCTTGCTTCCATGTCTACTCTTGCATGTTTGTGTGAATGAGATCTCTTCTAACAAGTTTCATAAAGTCTATTATTTGTTAAGTGTGTCTTTAAGTATGAGAGGAATTATTAGTGTTTTATATCAGACCTTATATTCACCCACCTATAGATAGGAATATCAATCTACATCTATGATAAATACTTATGCTATAAGGATATAGGGTTGAGTTCAATTTGAGTCTTCTTTCGTAAGTGCAGCTACAAGTGTGTTGTGTGGAGTTGTCTCGGTGTATCACCTCATTATCATAGGTTTATTTTATGTATATTTATTCCAATTTCACACTTAATAGAGATTAATTTAGTGTAGTGTGAGACTAAGATACAAATCAAGGGAGCTAGACCTTTCAAATTTAGATATTTATCTCTTATAGTGGCTTGTCTATAAAGAGAGGTAGTTTCATGTTGTCCTAAAATTGGGAAGGTATAATTGAATTATCTAAAGTGTAATTTTAGGATAAAATAGTTAAATAAGGATAAAAATTTATTTTAGATAAGTGAAGTTCAGGTTGTGAAAAATAAAATTTTAGTAAAGTGCAAGAATGGGTCTTAAAGGAACATCTAGAGGTGGTGCTAGAGCAGGTCAAACAAGACAACCAAGAGATGTACTGATAGAGGATGATAAGAAAATTGTAGTATGTTTAGAGGAATTATAATTCACTCAAATAATAGGTGTTGTTATAGGTGATATGAGTTAAGGATAGGAAGAACCACAAGAAAAATTTGTAGAAGAAGAAGAGGAAGAGAGAGTAGAAGAAAGATTCCTAAAAGCAGTCATAGGATTATGGTCAAATCCCAAGTTGGAGGTTCTATTATATGCATGTACCCTAAATTTTTAAGAATTGGTAGATTGGATAACTTTAATGGAAATATTTTTTAACTTTTAATGAATGTCATAAGATAATAAGGTCAAGTTTTCTTGTACAATGTTTAAAGGACATGCATCTCTTTAGTGGAAGAGTGTCCAAGAGGAAATAAAGAAAAGAAAAAAGTGAATATCAAATCATGGGAAAAAAATTTAAGAAATATAAAATAAAAATTCATGCATGTATCCTACTAGAAAAATTTCTTCAAGGAACTCCAAAACATGAAGAAAAAATATGAGTGTAAAGGATTACATTGAAGAATTCTACAATTTTACAATCAAAGATGATCATGTAGATGAAGATGGTGATAAAATATCAAGTTATATAAATGGTTTGAGGTTAAATATTTAGGATGAGATCATATTATTATCTATAAAATAAAGTGAATAAGCTTATAATTTTGTTCTCAAATAAGAAGAGAAGCTAGAAAGAAAATAAACTCAATAGTCTAGATAAAGAGGCAAAAATTTTAGAGCTAGAGGAATACAAGGTGTTAGAATTTAGTTACAATTTCATAATGAATATGCAATAAGATATTAAGGTCAATATAACCCCATAATAGGAGGATACTCATATAGAGGAATAATACCATACATAAGAGGTAGAGGAAGAGGCTTTTGGCGAAGATGCTTCCAATGTAATAGGTATGCTAGATATAGGTCATATTAATGCCCTAAAATACACAAAGAACCCAGGCAATAAATGAAGGTATTAATAAAAATTTTAAATATGAAGAAGAAAGTGTAATATTATCATCACATATGGATGAATCTGAAGTAGGAGAGTCTTTATTGATTAAGAGAGTACTCTAAATCCAAATAAAGAGGTTTTAGAACCAACCCAAAGGAAGACCTTGTTCAGGAGTACATACAAGTCCAAAGGTAAGTGATGTAAGGTAATTATATATAGTGGATATATGTATAATATAGTAAAGTAAAAAATGTTTGATAAGTTAGGATTGAAAACATTAACACACCCCACTCCTTACAAGGTGTCATGGTTGCAAAAAGGACACCAAGTCCTAGTAAATGAGCTATGCAAAGTGGAGTTTTAAATAGGAAGATATAAAGATGAGGTTTTATGTGATATCATGGATATGTATGTCTACCTTATCCTATTGGGTAGATAATGGAAGTTTTATAAGAGAGATATATATGATGGGAGAAGTATTACTTACATGTTTGAAAAAGATGAAAAGAAACACACACTCATACCATTGAAATAGGAGAATACAGTAGTAGAAGATAGTTCTAAGGTGATATTAACAAGTAATAAAGAGTTATTATACCTAATTAATAAAAATAGATAATTTATGAATTATTTATTAAACCTAAAATAGTTATTACACTTGTTAAATTGATTGATCTACCTCTAGAGATTTAGAATTCATTGAATGAGTTTTTTGATATAGTTGTGGATGATTTACCTAATGAACTACCTATAATGATAAACATAAATCACAATATATACTTTATTAAAATATATAATCTATCAAATAAGTTATTTTACAAGATGACACCAAAAGAGAATGAGGAGATAAAAATGTAAGTGTAGGATTTGCTAGAGAAAGGCCTGATCAGAGAAAGCTTGAGTCCTTGTATTGTTCCAATAGTCTTAACCCCTAAGAATGATGTAATATGGATATTGTCCATAGATTATATAACTATAAAAATATTAAAATTAAGTATATATTTACATTACCTATAATTTATGATCTCATGGATTGTTTAAGTGGTTTAAGGCACTTTTCTAAAATAAACTTGAAAATTGGCTATCATCAGATCAAGATCAGAGAGGGAGATGAATGGAACATATATTTTAAGACCAATTATGGACTATATGAATGTATTATTATGCCACTTGGGCTGACTAATTCTCTAATTACCTTCATGGGGATTATTAGTTAATTACTCAAGGATTTTACATGTAAATTTATCATTATTTATACTTAGTTGATATTATGATTTATAGTCGGTTAAGAGAGGAGAATATTAAGCATCTTAGAATGTTATTAAACAAGTTGTAAGAAGAATTTTTTTAAATCAATCTCAAGAAGTGTAGTTTCATGAAGATATAGTTGATCTATTTTGGGTTTATCATTTCCTAGAGGTATTGAATATGGATAAAGAAAAGGTTAAGGCCATAGTATAATGGCTTACTCTAAGAACCACATTTGAGGTAAGGATCTTCCATGGTTTGGATAGATTTTATAGAAACATTATTAATGATTTTAGTTTAATTTATGATCCAATAGTTGAAACTATAAAATGGAATAAAAATTAATTTCAATGAACTAATTTAGTTGAGAATTGTTTTCAATTCTTAAATAATTAAATCATAGAGTTGCCTATCCTAATTTTACCTGATTTTAACAAGTTATTCCAACTAGAGTGTGATATTAGTGGGACTACCATTGGAGTTATTTTGAGATAATAAAGAAAACCAATTGCTTACTTTAGTGAGAAACTCAATGAAGAAAATAATAAATACTCAACTTATGACCAAGAGTTATATGCCATTATAAAAGCCTTGAATAAATGGAGGAACTATTTGATGACTAAAGAGTTTGTGTTTTATACAGAAAACCATGCCTTAAAATTCATTAGCATTCAAACTAAATTGAGTTAAAGTCATATGAAATGGTTTGAGTTTTTTTAGAGTTTTTATATTGTTATCGAACCTAAGAGTGGCAAGGCTAACAAAGTAGTAGATGCCATAAGCAAAGTAAATATGATTATGCAAGAGTCTCAAGTGAATGTCTTAGGATTTGATTTATTGAAATACTTGTATATAGAAAATGTTTATTTTAAGGAGACGTATGAAGCATGTGAAAATATATTAATCATGGATAGGATTATATGAATGGAATATATGATATAAGAGGTTCTATTAAAGGAAACTAATTATGACCACGTATAGGATCCATGAGAGAAAATTTGCAAAAGGAAAAACATAGTGGTATCTTAGGACATTTTGGACAAATAAAGATATTTTCTTAGCTTAATGCATACTACTATTAGCCGAGAATGTAATTTTATGTCAATAAAATTGTGAAAAAAAGTATGGTTTGTTAGCATACCAAATGAAAGAGTTAAAATATAGGTCTATATCAACCACTACTTATTCCAAGCAGGCCATGGGATGTAATAAGTATGGATTTTGTATTAGGTTTTCCAAGGACAAAACAAGGTAATGAATCCATATTTTTTATTGTTGATATATTTTCAAAAAAATTAATATTTCATAGCATGTAATAAGATAAATGATTCTACTTACATTGTTAATTTGTATTTCAAAGAAGTGGTAATATTGCATGGAATTCCTAGATGCATTATTTCTAACAGGGCTGCAAAATTTGTTGGGCACTTTTGGAGAAATTTTTTAAAGAATTTGGGAACCACATTAATTTTCTATTCATCCTACCATCCTCAAATTTATGGTTAGACTAAAGTTATTGATAGAAGCTTAGGTAATATATTCAAGTGTTTCATAAGTGATAGTCTAAAGCAATGGGATCAAGTGTTTTCTCAAGCTCAATTTTCATACAATGATTCACATAATAAAGTGAAATTTTCATCCCATTTCAAATTTTCTATGGAACCAATATAAAATGTGTTTAATAGAAGAGGAATGATCAAGGTGAAGACTTTACCACAACCATGCAAGAGTTACATGAGCAAGTCAAGAAGTAGTTGGAGTTGAGTGCTAGCAAGCTAAAATAATATTCTAATAAGATAATGAATGAAGTAAAATTTAATGTAGGTTATTTTTTATTATCACATCTTAGAAAAGAGAGGCCTCGTAAAGGTGAATACAATAAACTCAAGTTGAAGAAGATAGGACCTTGTAAGGTCTTGATATATTTTCTACAAATACTTATGAATTAGAACTTGTAGATGATATTGGGATCTCACCCATTATCAATGTAGAAAACCTATATCCTTATAGAGTAATATAATACACATAAAAAAAAACTAAATATTACAATGAATGAGTCATTGATTGGGAATAATAGTTACCCAAGGCATAGGAGGCGATAGAACCTATATTGAATAAGAAATTTATCAATGAAACTAGAGGAAACTAATACTTAAAATATATTTATAAGTGGAATAATCATACACTTGAATATGTTTATTGGTTTACTACATCATAAATACTTCATTATGAAGCTACCATTGAAGACCTCATGAGGAAGAGCAGATGAAATATTTTGTACTTAGGGAACATGATGTAGGAGAATTATAATTTGGTGTTAAGTTAAAAAAAATTGGTATTAATTAGGTGTTATGGGTCATATCTTGTATATTTTAATCATTTACATGCTTCACTTTGCATTGTAATATTCATTTTGGCTTGTTTTTCATTTTCTTGCCAAAACTAAAATTTGAATTTTTAAACTAGTTTTAGGGTGTTTCAAGATCTAATCTAATTCTCTATTGTTTTGTTTATCAATAATATTAATATAGGTGTAAAATAATGTCCTATTCATGATTTATAATAATTAAATTGTCTTATTTCATATATTACCATGTTAAACTCACTTGTGAATTCTTAAATTGGGTTACAAATATTAGTTAGATAGTTTTGAGAAAATTTAGGAGTTTTAGATCAATGGAAAGAAAATTAGGTTGAGAAGAATATGTGTGGGAAGTAGAAATAAATAAGAGAATATAGGAAAAGTGATAATAATCACCAATATTTTCAAAATAATAAGAATTATGTAAGACATGACAATTAAAATGGGACTATGTAATCATTGCATTCCAAACACAATAGAACAATTGTCCTATTGAGTTAATATTATAATTTAGTTCTTGTATTCATTTTAAGTGAATAATATTTATGTTTTTAAACCTATCTATAATTTTGTGATGTATTTTATTTGTTAGAGTATCTTATTACTCATGTTTTCTAGGTTCTAACTAGGATATTAGTCTTCACCTAGTTTTGTACTATGTGTGGATTTCTCCCACATTGCCTAGTTTAGCTTACATATTTTTTTACCTTGAATATTTAAGAAAGAGATATAAATTGTAATAAACATGATTTTTAATTTTTTTTCATATCTCATTTTTGAACAATTGTTTTTTTGTTTAAATTAGTTTATTCTCTTGTGTAAGTTAAAGCATTAATGGTTGTGGTAATGAACTCTTGGAGAGATCTTAGATGAAGTGTTTTGATACCTCTTTCATGGTATCAGAGCTACCCTCCAGTAGATATTAGTCATCTTGTAAGTTTATTTCCATTATGAATCTATCATTAATTTCTTATTAACTCTCTCTTATTTCTAAATTATAATTTACTTTTTGAATTGGTAATTATTTGGTTCCTTGGCCATACTCTTTGGATCTAAGGGTGTTGATAGCCAAGGTAAGAGAGTTGGTATATTATGGTTCTTTTTTCATACCATTGCATATTTAGCATTTGATTTGTATTTTAGACCATGATTGTTAACAAGTATGTTGAATATCTATCTCTCTTGGCATACAAGCATTATTGCTTATCTGAAAGTTTTGGCATGTAGATTTGTGCAGTGAGGTTTTGATGTTTTATTGGAATTGAATTTATATTATCTCAGCCTCAAAATCAATCTACCTACTTAATGTAAATATTACCCATGATAGGCCATATGAGAGGTTTGTATTATGTCTTTTCATTATGAGACTTCTCTTCCCAAACTATCATGTCATTCATATCTCATTTAGATCTAGGTCAACATTTATGGTAGATTAACCTAGCTCATACCAAACTAGCTTGGTTTAGACAGTCTATGCAATCATATAGCCTGCTCATTGTGGACATCTAGCCTTAGATATTTGTGCCATCAATTTAGTTTTCTGATCTTATCTAGATTATAAAACATATTACAAAAGAATTATTTTGCACTGAGGCTTCCATATGGAGTCTACAATCAATGTCATTCTACATATAATTGTTAATTTGTCTTTTGTATGCTGGATTTATTTGTTCTTTCATATAGAGGTTGGGATGTAACAAGATCAAGCTAGTTGAGAGGAGAGTTTGTATCTACTAAATGCATCTTCATTGGTAGATACACATTGAAATTACCATTAGGCCACACCCTAAACACATACATTCTTGCATCATGTTTAAGATCCAACATTGCCACTACTACCACCCTATTGTAGATCTACCTGATGAGCATCTCAGAGAAGTATTGTGAAACTTTTCCCATGGAATCACCCATGAAAGAGGATAAGAATTTGATTTTATTTACCATTTCCTAAGATACATTGATGTTGTTTGGATGATTGATTTTGTGAATACCATGAGAATATGGATCATCTTTACTCTTGGGGTGCATTCCTCCATGGTGATGCTCAAACCCAAGATCTGTTGGCCATTGAACATCAACTGAGGGTTGTCTGGATTGGTATGATCAATTTAAATGTAAATATCATTGAGGGTGAAGAATTTTTTTAATATTAAACTAGATAAAAAAAGTTGGTGAGATTGTTTAGAATCTCTCACCATATTCTACATGATCAAAACATTTTTTTGAGCTATAATATTCACTTAGTCACTAACTAATGAGGGCAAACAAAACATGGTCGATTGAGATTCAAAATTTCATGGATAAATTGAAATGAATTTGGATTTTTTAATAGTTTGTGTTTGTGTTTTGATTATTGAAAGACACAAAAAAATCTTGAATCCATACCTATAACATTGAGCCTGAAAAGAGCCCACACTCCTAGAGCCTCATCTACAAAGCTCGATGTCCTTGACTCTCCTTGAAACCTTCACAACCTCTCCATGCTTATATCCACACTATTTTTTCCAAACAACCACTATCTCACCTACCAATATCCCATCACCTCTTCAGAACTATCATTAGATTTGAATTTTTTTATTCTCGAAAGGGCAATTGTTCCTCACAGGAAGCCTACAGTCATTTTTTTAAGTGAACAATTGGGGCCATTTTGTTTAGTGGAAGATAATTACAAGTGAGAAACATTTTTTTGGGTATTTAAACATGTGGGGTAATGATAATTTTTTATTGTTTTTAATTTAAAAACAATATATTATCAAGGAGTTTTGTTTTATTGCATTGGTTATTTTACCTTGTTCTCTCACTTGTTGAAGATGAAGGGTGAGGCTCAAATTGGCAAGAGGTTAATTACCCCTTAAAAATTAAACCATTAAATTATTGGTTCCATTATATTTCCAATGAGTGGTTGGAAGGATAGGTCCACATTAGCTATAGTACATTTTAAACAAAATTTACTGTAAATTTTATTAAATAAGCCTCATTTATGGAAAATTGATTGTTCAATAACTTTTGATAGTAGATCAAAATTGAGTTCCATCTTTTTTAAAAGTTCATATTTTTTCATTTCTCATGTATCTATCTAATTTAAATTGTTAAATTCACTGAAATATAAAGTACCACATTCTTGGGGGGGTTTGTTTGCATTGGTTGTGTTGCATTGTGCTTACGATTTGTGGTGATATTTTAGTGGTGATGCATTTTATATGTTATGATAATTTTTTGAGGGAATTTTTTTTTTAATGTAAATTATCTCTTTAATTTGTAAAATATCAGAGGGTGAGGTCTACTTTGGTAGGAGGTCAGTCCCCCTCACAGGTAACACAAACTTCCTTTTTGATTATTCTAGATTTTACTATCATCATTTGTTGCACTAATGGATGCATTTTTGATTGATTCCAATTTATTATTATTTAGTGTGAATTATCACTACTAGTAGGTTTCCTATGATATGTGACCTAATATACTTCATGCACACACTATCTCAGATGCATTCTCAGCTAAGCTTGATGTGATTTTGCATGTGCTTGGCACATTATTTATGTTGGCTATTGATATTTTTTTGGTGTGTTTTCATAAATTATGGATATTTTTGACATTTTCCACACTCATACATAAACCCACAACATGAATTAGTACTTTGACACATTGGTAGTTTGTCTCATGTCTCTTTAAGGCCCCTTTCTTAACACCTTACCTTATTCTATGGGGACACTTTTTCACTCCATTATTTTTTAGAGCATCTCTCTTGATGGATTTATGACAGGTTGATAGCCTCCTCATTTGGAGCTATTCTGGTAAACCCCAATGTCTCCCTTTTTTCAATCTAGTGTTTTTTTGTGTATGGGTTATAATGTACTCACACTAATTTATAAAGTGACATGGGGGGTTTGTTGATTTAGCCTTGTCTACCTTCATGCATTTGTGTGCTCTATTCTGGGCACCTTTTCACTTCTTAAATTTCTTATCTCTACCATCACCTATTGGAGGTACAAGATGACTATGGGGTAAATTAGCTGACTAATCTTTCACTTTCAGATCACTTATCATTTATTCTTTAACATTCATGAATCAACAAAACAAGCATATGAAACTAGATTAACATCAAAATCAAAGAGACCACATACAAAGAATGAATAAGAGAAGCACATCATAACATAAAATCTAATTTAGAAAACCCTCATGGGTGATAAAAACCACTCTCAAGCCTATAAACACATGGACTACTTGTTCTATAAGGTATTATAAACATGAAACTTTAGTATAACACCTATTCCACAAGGAACACATACCCCTAGGATGGTCAAGTCCTTTTGACCAAAATTTAGTGAAGCACATACTTCACAAGGAGCACCTACCCATAGGATGGTCAAGTCCTTCTGACCTAAATTTAGTGAAACACATGTTTCACAAGGAACACCTACGACTAGGATGGTTAAGTCCTTCTGACCTAGATGTTGATCACCCTCCTAACACCTATGATATGAATATATCCTAATCACTAATTACTTACCAATATGATGGAGCCACCCTATAAACACATCCCCCTTCACTTATTCACACACTCACAAACATCCAAAACCACCTTTTGGATCACACTACACTTCTCAACAACAACTCTATCACATCCTAAAAATTATGAATAAATTGTCATAAACACAAAAAACACTTTGATCTACATCTCAAATCAACCACCAAGATCACATAGACATCATCTATCCTTTACCCATACTCAATGCATCCAAAACATCCTTTTGGATCACTCTAGACCTCTTCACTCATCCTCAATATTCAAACCTACAAGAGCAATATTATGAAATTATAAATATGACCTATAGGTTATACACATAATCATTAACCTAATCTTCTCTACAACCTATCCATTAAGCACAAACCCTTTCTTCTTTCCTTTGCTCCACAACACTCACACACACACATCTTCTTTCAATAATATAAATAGCCAACTTTGATTTCATCTTTTATAGATCCATCTTGATTATTATCTTCTAATTCAGACATAATACTCTCTTTAGACCTTAATATATCTAACATAGCTCAATACCATACACACAGGTTAGTAATAGCATCTATGGGTCATACTTATGTAGCTACACCTCTTTCAAATAGGCCTATGTGTCCTTTTAGGTCTTATGGAGACCCATTCACCTCTCTGACACTTCTCTAAGCAAACTTAAAATACAAGAACAATTTATTAATACATATACCCATGCCACATGATCTATAGGTCTACATTAATTTACAACATCCATCACATCATCCTCCTGCTACAACACAATTAGCCCAAACATCATTTTGTACATACAATCACCATGAATGAACACACATTCAACTTTTAAGCCTTTGATCATATAGAATCTTGATTGGTAAAACCTTGATAATCCAAATATATGGTCCTCATAAAGTCTAAAACATGATCTAACACTTATTTCATCTTAAAACATCTAAATACCATCAAGAATAACTCAATTATCCTTCTCAGGTTACTTCCAGAGCATGAACACATACATAGTCAAATTTGAAGCTTAATAAATTTGATTGTACAAACATTCAAAATTTCAAATAAATATTTATGGATGCACCTTAAATTCTTATATAAATTTTATTTTAACACCATGGTCAAATTCTACATGTATCAAAATTTATATCATAAAAACTATAGATCGGTCTTCCCTCACAAATTCGAATATTCAAATTCCAATGGTCACTAAGAAACTATTAAAATTTGAGCATGTTTAAATCATCTCATGAACACTTAAAATATTGAAAAAATACAAAATTTTAATCTCCTTGGATCAACTAGGTATTTATATTGTAACACTTGACATTAGATCTTGATTAGAACTCCCATGATTATGAAATTGGCACCTTTGCATGCCTTCTAAACACTTTATTTTTAGTCCATGCACTTGTGCCACTTGGAAATCCCACATGGTGTGTTAACTCTTTGACTTTTCCCATACCATTAAGCTCCATAATTACAAACTATTTCTCATCATTGATCTTATATCAGATTAATGATCTTGTGACACTTGTCACCAGTGCATGCAACCTTTGACATGTTGACTTCATATGCACCATTGATCTCAATATGTACAATTAAGAACTCACCATTATATCTTCTATACTAATGACCTTAGACTTCAACATGATTAAAATTTACTATCTTTTTCCCATCATAGTATGCTATAGAAACTTTGAATCTTTATAACATGAGCTAAAAATCACTTCAAGACTCCAAATTTTCACGGTAGCTTCTTGGAACTCTAGACAACATCTCCATGTAAACCTTTGAAGATTATTGACTTTATTCATACCTAAATTAAATACACAAAATTACTAGTTCATATATATCTACATAATGTGCAATTATGTTTTGGATTCTCTTAAGCTATAATATGTATTGTACTCAATCCAAATGCTCACAAAACAAACTAGAGCTTTGTCAAGACATCTATGGATGCCTCACAACCTCTTATTTGTCCTTACATACCTACACAAGTTTCATATCTCTCCAAGATATAAATTTGATCACTTAATCATTAATACATTAGTACCACATGCTCTCTTTGACATCAATGACCATGCTCAACAATCTCCCCCTTTGTCATTGATGGTAAAACACCCTAAGAATTTCTTCGTAATATTTGAACATCATCATCAAACTTCATTATAATATTTCTCCCCCTTTGATATTAATGACAAAGGGCCTCTTAGCTCAAATGCATTCAAAAACCTTGATAATAACATGCTTATTCAAATTGATAAATGTCTTCATGAATCACAACAAAGACATATCTACTTGAGAAGGACCTAGAACAAAGGAGCATACAAGTCCTCATCATAGGATTGAAGAATAAACCATTAGATTAAGATCCTTCTTTCAGATTCTCATTGGCATTAAATTGTATAACTAACTTGATTCTTGGATCATCCACCTTCTTCTCCACTTGGACTGATATCAAGCTTCCTTGGCACTCTTGAGACACCTCCAAAATTGATTCCTTTTCTATAGTATCATAAGTTTGATCCATGAGCTCAATAAGACTATCCTTCATTAAATTAGGTCTCCAAATCCTATTTTGTCTTTTTATATGATTTCTAGGATTCTCTCCCTTCTTCAAATGACTTGAGGGCTTATCAAATTTACTATGACAAAGTCTAGCAATATGACCTTTCTTATCACAAATGAAACAAATAATATCATTTGTACCTTTTAATAGATTTTAACTATGATAAATCTTTGACCAAAAAATCCTTCTATCATAGCTCCATGAATGTCGATACTTGACTAACTTCCTTCTACAATCCTTATATCTATGACCATAATTATTAAATCTATCACAATGACCATGGAATAAACTAGCATACTTTGAAGCATTTGGTTGTATAATACACTTTCTTACATTTATTTCAAAGTTGCATTCTTCTTGGCTTTCTTACGCTTTACATGTTTATTTTATAGCTTGTCCAACTTGTCTATGAGTTGTTCATGTTCTAATCTTAAGGAATCGAGATTATTCTTTAGCATATCATGCTCACCTTGATTTGATCTCACCTTGGGTTTGGCTTCTTCTAACTGAGTCTTGAGATACTTTCACTCTTCTTCTCTTAATTTTAGGCTACCATTTGAAACCTCTAATTGACCTATGATATCTTTTATGACCTCCTTATCTTTGTTGGCTTCTATAGCCATGTCATCCTTGAATCTACATTTTTTATCTTCAAGAGACTTGATCATATCTTGATAATTATTCTCATCTCTATTGGTTTTTCCTAACAAACTTTACTCAAGAGAAATAATTTTGCTTTAAGACCTCTAATCACATACTTTATCTTGTGATTCCTGTTTATGAGCTCAGCTTTTAGATCCACTTATTCTTCCTCATTGTCATAAAACACTTTTTTTTTCTCCACTATCATGGAAAACTTATTAATCATACATTATGTCCTTTTATTTTAAACAAGTTTCCCCTTTTGAACTCAAACTTGCCTTGGTATCTTCTAACTAAACCTTGAGATCATTGATAACTTTCTAATCCTCTTTGGCATCTTTTTTCAAAGTATATATATGATTTTCAAGTTCCTTGATCACAACCTTCCACTATTGATTCTCTTTCTTCAAATTCTTAGCCATCTTGTGTTACTTAGCATCTCCTTCAAGCTATTAAACTTCCTCTAAAAGACTTGCTCTGATACCAAGTGTTGTAGGTACAAGATGACTAAGGGGGGGTGAATTAGTCAACCAATATTTTACTTTAAAATCAATTATCATTCATTCATTGACATTCATGAATCAATATAATATGCATATACAACTAGATTACCATCAAAAACAAGGAGACCACATACAAATCATGAATAAGAGAAGCACATCATAACACAACATCTAATGTGGAAAAGCCTCATAGGGAATAAAACCCACTCTCAAGCCTGCAAACACATGTACTAATTGTCCCATAAGGTATTAAAAACATGAAACTTTAGTGGAACACCCATTCCACAAGGAGCACCTACACCTTTGATGGTTAAGTCCTTCTAACCAAAATTTAGTGAAACACATTCTTCACAAGGACCACCTACCCCCAAAATGGTCAAGTTTTTTTTACTTGAATTTAGTGAAACACCTATTTAACAGGGAGTACCTACCCCTAAGATGGTCAAGTCCTTCTAAATTAGATGTTGAGTACTATCCCAACACCTATGATATGATCATCTCTTGATCACTGATTTCTTACCAATTTGATGGAGACAACCTATAAGCATAACACCCTTTACTTATTCACACACTCAAAAACATCCAAAACCACCTTTTTGATCACTTTACACTTTTTAGAAACAACTCTATCATATCCTCAATAATATGACCAAATGGTTATACACACATACCACACTCTGATCTACCTCTCAAATCAACTACCAAGCTCACATAGACATCATTTATCCTTTACTCACACTCAAGGCATAAAAAACATCCTTTTGGATCAGTATAGACCTCCTCACTCATCCTCAATATTCAAACATGCATGAGCACTATTCTGACATTATAAATATGACCTATAGGTCATACACATACTCATCAACCTACTCTTCTCTACAATCCATCCATTAGGCATACACCCTTTCTTCTTTTCATCGCTCTACAACACTCACACATACCTCTTCATTTAGGTCTAGAAATAACCACCTTTTATTTCACCTTTTATAGATCCATCAATATTATTATCTTCTAGGTTAGCTATAATACTTGCCCTATCACTTAAGACATATAACATAGCTCAATACCATCCACACAGATCAACCATAACATCCATGGGTCATACTTAGGAAGTTATGCCTCTTTCAAATAGGCCTAAGTGCCCTTTTAGGTTGCATGGAGATCCATTCACCTATTTGACACTTCTCTTAGCAAACTTAGAACAAAATAAAAATTTAACAATACATAGACCCATGACACATGATCTATATGTCCAAATTAATTTATAACATCCATCACAACACCCTTCTACTACATCGTAATTAACCCAAACATCATTTTGTACATACAGTCACCAAGAATGAAAACATGGTCAACTTTTAAGCCTTTGATCATATAGAATCTAGATTGGTCAAACCTCCATAATCCACACAGATGGTCTTCATTAATTCTACAACATGTTCCAACCCTTATTTCATCTTAAAACATCAAAATACCATCAAGAACAACTCAATTACCCTTCTCAGGTTACTTTCAAAGCATGAACTCACACAATAAAATTTGAAGCTCAATAACTTTGACTATGCAAACATTCAAAACTTCAAATAAATAGTTCTATATGTGAATTGAAGTCATCTATAACTCTAATTTTTACACCATGGTCAAATTCTTAATATATAAAAAGTTATATCATAAAAACTAAAGACTGGTCTTCCCTCACAAATTAGAATATTTAAATTCCAACAATCACTAAGAAACTATTAAACTTAAAACATGTTGACCTCATCTCATGCACCCTTGTAATATTGACCAAACACACACCATCAATCTCATCAGATCATCTAGGTGTTTATCTTGCAATTATCACCATTAGATTTTGATTAGAACTCCCATGATTATGATACTTGGCACCCTCATATGCATTCTAAGCACTTTGATGTCAGTCCATGTGCTTGTGCCACGTGGTAATCCTACATGCTTTGTTGACTCTTTGACTTGTCCTACATAATTGATCCTTATAATTATGAATTTTCACTCACCATTGATCTTCTATCAAATTAGAGAGCTTGTGACACTTGTCACCAGTGCATGCAACCTTTGACATGTTGAATTCATATATGCCACTGATGTAAATATCTATAATTACACACTCACCATTGGATCTTATATACCAATGACCTCAAAATTTAACATGATTAAACTTGATGTTCTCTATCCCATCACAGTATGATAGAGAAACTTTTAAGATTTATAACATGAGATCAAAATCACTTCAAGACTCAAATTTTTTAGGGTAGATTCTTAACACTACGGATAACATATCCATGTAAACCTTTGACCATTGTTGAATTTCTTTATACATGAATTAAATGCATAAAAATACTAGTTCATACATATCTGCATGATGTGCAGTGATGGTCTAGCTTCTCTTAAGTGATAATATGTATTTTTCTCATTTCAAATGCTCAAAAAACAAACTAGAGATTTGTTAAGACATCTATGGATGTCTCATAACCTCTACTTTTTCTTTATAGACCCAAACAAGTGTCATATCTCTCCAATCTATCAATCTAATCACTTTGTCATTAATGCATTAGTACCACATTTTCCCTTTGACAACAATGACAATCTAAGACATCAATGACAATGCTTAAAATCACCACCATGGGACATCATTTTTGAGAGACCTTTTCTATATTTTTGATGCATTTTTGATATTTGGTAGTCTTCCACAACTTGAATTCAAATATTCTATTAAATCACAATGTCATCTTGTTTTTTGATAGTTTGATAGTCTCTTTTAGCATGATATGAATCTATTCTAGTGTATATAGTGTGAAATTTTTCAATGTTCAAATAGTAGATTCAAACCACTCATATAGGCCTTTTTGTCTCCACTCTGCCCAATCAATAGTATGTGGGGTGTGATGTACATTATACTTCTTGGTGTTGATAATTAATTATATATGAAGTACTCTTTTATATTTTCATCACCACTGACAGTCTTCTTGATTGAATTTATTATCATGAATCCCAATGTCATTTATTTTTGTGATGAAGTAGTGGATTAAGACCACTCATGAAGATTGAGTCTATTGAGTCCTTTTGTGACTTGTGAGTACTTGGAGTGCAGACTTCTTTAACATCATCTTTAAGGGGGTTTATATCTCTCTCTTATTCTTTTCTCTCTTTTTTGGGGGGGGCAGGGATTTTTCCTATGGGTTTTTTATTTTTTCTCAACTTTATGAAAGTTATATGTATTTTTCACTTTTGAGTGTTTTCTATATTTCTCCTTTGTACATGTATATATTATTTAGGCACTTTGTTTGTCAGAACCCATATGAGGATTTTTAATTGAATCCATGACTTTCTTGGTGATTTTTAAAGTGAAACCAATGTGTTATCTCTACCAATGACACTAGTGTGGTAGCCCCATCATATTTATGCTCATTTATCACCACCATGTTGGAGGGTGTTCAAGCAATACTTCTTTATTTAGGTTCATTATTCTAGCTAGTAATTTAGAGAATAGTGTTTGTATTTAATGATCCTCATATTCATCAATATTACTACTTTGACTTAGAAATTACAGTGACTTTACATCCATATACTCTAACATGATGGATTGGTATCCATAGGGACACATGCCTTTACACTACATCCTCTATTGTTAACCCCTATCTTCACTTGTGGAGGGAGGGTGTTAGAGTATCTTATTACTCATGCTTTATAGGTTTTAGATAGATTATTAGTCTTTACCTAATTTTTTAATATGTGTGGATTTATCCCACATTTTATATTTTATATTTCATATTATTTTTCCTTTCCTATTTAAGCAAGGGATCTACATTGTAATATACATGCTTTGTAGTCTTTTACATATCTCAGTTGTGAATAATAATTGTTTTCCTTTAAATTGGTTTATCCTCTTGTGTATGATCAAAAATCAATGTATATGGTAATTAAATATTAGATATATATTTTATAAAGTGTTTTTATAAATCTTTCAATCTATATTTTAGACTTGAAGAATAACTATAGGTTTCTTGTAGTCTAGAAATTTATAGGTATAGTCAAATAAAAGTTATCTCATTCACTTTTTATGATTATTAAAGTGATAAAAATGGTTTATATATTATGATAATTGTGGGGGAAGACCATATAAAATTTTAATTTTTCAAAAAACTATCATAAAATTCAAATTATCAGTTTTTAGTACTCTCAGACTATGTATAGGCCTGCTAGGGTTTGAAGGACAAAAATCTCTATAACTTGAAATATAACGCTTAAAAATTGATGAATTTTTTTTAAAGGTGAAATAGGATACTTATAACTTTTTAAATATTCTTTCAAGGTGTTTTTACATATTTAGATAAATATATTTATAATTCTCAGTCTACAATCCTAAAAACTAAGCCTAGGAAACCATGTTTTATGTTTTATCATGTTTTTAAGGTTGGAATAAGGTAACAATGAATATGATAAGTTGGAATAACACCAAGTAAATGTGAATAATTATTTTATACCAATAATCATCATTATTTTATCTCAATTTTACATAAGCAAGGTCAATAAGGCTTGTAGGCCTAATCTTTCTCATTAGCAAATTGCAAGTTTGATTCTTCTTTCTTATCCTTAACCATAACATTAATTAAAATTGGGAAAAAAATCCATTTATATTTGATAATAACATATTAAATTTACCTATCATGTGGTGAATCATATATACCCCATTCCATCTAATTTAAAACTTTTTTAGTGTGTTATTTGAATTTATTTTCATACAATAACACTATTTGACTTTGTTGAAATTTATTTATTTTCAAATATAGATTGTGTCAGGACTTCTAGGTATGTTTATGTACCAATTTATTATAATTCACCATCATCTAATTTTCTTCCCTATGATATATCCCAAAAATACAAATTTATAATGATTATTTATCCCCCAACCTTGTGACTATTACAATGTGTAAACTAGGAATAATGATTTCCATTGGTATGAATGCTTGCATACCATAGCTAAAATTAAATGGTTTAGATCACAAAACCTAATTTTATTTGGTTTTATAAGATTTAAATATCATAGTAATGTGATCCTCTCAATTTTATTTCTACACATTACATAATTTAGTTAACATTCATTATAATACATGATTTGAGACTTCAGCTTTAGCATTGGATTGCATATGATAAGTGTTATTATTTTGGTGAAAAATAATCAATTAATCTATGACATATTTTTTAATATTTATGAGTAAGTGTTTACCATGATCACTAATAATATTTTATGGACATCGAAACCTTGTTGTGAGATTATTGTATAAGAATTTCATAGCATGTTTTTCACTAGATATTGAAGTCATAATAACTTCAACCCATTTTGTGACATAAACCATTGTAGTTATGATATACCAATCATTGGAAATTTATATGGAATATTAATAGGGTCTAAAAATTCTATCCAAAAAATTTCAAATGGTTTCACTATGAGATCTTGATTAAGTGGAACTTGATCCATTCATTTAGGCTTTTCAATATGTTGACACACATTGCAGTGTTTCACAAACTTGTGTACATATTGAAACAACATACTACCCAATAATATATTATGTAATATATATTTTTATTCAGACACACTAAAAATGTCATATTGAAACCTATTAATGTGTTTCATTCAACACTTACAATTTTTTATGTTCTAAAGACATTGTACAAACACATATTATCTTTTCCAAATTTATATTGTTAATAGTTAATGGTAAAGATCTTAAGACCAATTGTTTATTTTCCCTTTCTATGTCGTATTTAGTAAATATCTAATGTTAAATAAATGTCACAGTATCTTCCAATTGTTATATAATTTTAGTGACTTTGAATAAGTGTGCATTAGGTGAAACCTATTGTAACATGTCTAGTTCCTCTTCTATTTTGACTAAGTGATATCATCCCACATTATTTTTACTTTGATTTACATTGATATTGAATTGATATTTTTAAAATAACATTAACCATTTCTAAATCCTCCTTCCAAACAATGTCTTGTTTAAAAAATATTTCATAAGTTAGTGTATGAGAACTCAAAAATATATGCCCAACAAATAATCATGAAAATTTGAATTGTGAATACCATATCCATGGATTCCATTTTTGTCATTTTTTAATTACTTTGATTTGTGAAATAAATAGGGAACCTAGTTGTGATAACATAACATGAATCATAGTCCCTAAATAGTCTACATGCACATCTAATGTCTTACTCCATTCAAATAAGACCAAAATGGATCGATGACAAACTACTAATATAAACATGTAAACACATCCCAACATTATTTTTTTTCCATTTGAGCTTAATATATTTAGGAATAATGTTTCCTATTAGTGATACAATATCTAAATATTTGAGAATGAACTATGGTAGTATCCTATATGACCCACAAAGGTCCCATTTTTAAATGAATAGTTGGTAGTTTGAGCACAATGATAATTAAGATTTTGGATTGATCCAAAATAATTTTGTCATTTTACACTACATTCCCTAATAGCATGCCAATGGTTGTAAAAATAATCACTTATTTAGACTATGTGTGATTCTCAAAGATAAACACCTTTTCAACATTAGTTGCAACATAGAAAAATGTTCTTTGAATAATGAAAACACTAACCATTCATTCAAATATAATTATAGGAAATAATGGATAAATTAATTTAAAGTGGTCCCTAATGATTTAAAAAACATTATTAGTGCATTTTTAAATCCAAATGACATACCATTTTTTACAAAACACCCCAATTATGTTTCAACATTTTTTATTGGTCCTCTTTTATAATTGGAATTTGTGAGTGAGTGAACCTCATGTCCTAAAACATCCTATAGATATTCATCACTAACTAGTGTTGGAAGTGGGTAATTTATAGAGGCATTATCCAAGGCCTAAAAATCACTAAACACCAATTTTTTCTTAGTCTTATTTGTTTGAACCACTATCAAGCTTGCCCAATCATATTTGTTCACTCGCTAGATGATTCCTACCTCAATGATGTGATTAACTTATATCTTTAAATTAATATTCATGTTATTATTCAATTGATATGGCCAATTATTAATTATCCCTACATAGTATTTTATTTTAATGTGCATTTTACCTAGATAAAAGTCTACACCCTTTACCTTGTTGAAATTTGAAGGTAACACATCTTCATAGTCTCATAACATTTTAAATACCTTATATATATTTATAAGTTAATTAATCACTAATATGTTCTATATGATATCACTGTGGCTCTTTATAATAATTAATTTATTATGCCTTCATTGAATCCATAATATCCTAATGACTTGACTCCTCTTATATGTTAAAATATCATAAATTTTATTCTTATACATAGGTTCAATATAATTTATTTTGAATTTTAACATTTATCTTAGGTTCAACATACCCTTGAGATCCATTTATTCTCCAGTCTTTGAATTTTTATAACTACTTGTGTTATTCAAAATTCTATTGCATGACTTGATCACAAATCATTTCCCCTCCAGAATGTAGTGATTTTTTAATATATTTTAATGGATTATTTTCTCAATCTTTAATTTCAATTCTTATTTATTTGTAATAATTACATTATCCAGTCCTTTTTAGCACAACAATATTTTCATATGTTTGAGAGCTTAGTACACCATTGGGTTCTCATGATAAAGTTCAAAATTTTTTAGATAAAATCATGCTATATTTGAGGATATGTACTTGTTTTTCTCTGTGTTCTTGATGCATGTTACAAGATTTTTACAATCATTTTAGTGTTATTATCAATATATGCATCCAATACTAAGGATATATTTTTTGTGATTTCCATATGTATACACAAATTTGGGCATTTATTTTAGGGCATTTCCTAGTTTAGAACTTTATCCCTTTTTTGACTACTAATTTTCTATTTATAACCTTTCTTGGAAGATTTCACAAGAAGTTTCAATTCTAATTCATCATAACTTTGTATCACACATTAATTATTTTTTATTCCATCAAGTGCATGGTTTAAATAGTTTACTTGAATTTCCAACTATGAAACATAAACCTTCAACTTATTGATGAATCATGTTAAATCCTATATCCCAAAATAATGTATAATTAATAATACATTGTGAAAAACATCCTCATAGGCCTTAGTTCATGGTTTCATCAAATCTAATTTTTCATATCTATCTCTAAATCTCCACTGATTGAAAAAATTGAAGCCCTTAGTATCTTGATTTGTGTGTTTGGATAAATATAATCATGTTTAATCACAAAAAACTAATAAATTTAATTTATATTTGACCAAGTGGGTGGTTACATTAAATGTGAATTATATATAGTATTGAAAATTTGTTGTGATACTTTAAGGACTTTGAGAGGCTTCTATGGTGATTAATCCTATTTATTTTTCCCTTGTAAATTTGGTATGTCTTTTGAAAAGTGTGTAAAATTCCATTCTCTTGTCACTTCCTTATTTGTATCCTTCTCAAAATTATACCAACTCTTGGATTATGTGTGTGTGGATAATTAGGGTATTTTGGTATGGTATGTGGCCTATTTTCAACGTTGATCCTCAAAATGAAAATGATAGCATTATTCAAGTGAGCTTCTAGTTGGTTTTCAATAGTATTGATGAATATATGACCATCATAATCCCAATTAATTCCAATAAACATAGGTTAATTCATTTATTTAGTCTTTATCTATATGAATTTAATGTTTCCTAGTAAGGCCATGTCTCTCACATTTATTTATACATACTCTAGTCCTATAATAGGTTTAACTCAACCATAATATATGATACTTAGAGTTATCGGACTATAAATCAATTTTGAATTTATAATGGATTCCCATGTTGTACTATGAATTTTTTCACTATGATTCCAAATTATAATACAAAATTAAAAACTTCATACCCTACAAGTTGAATATACATCCTAACATCTTGTTCCAAGGCTTCTTGGTTTTCACATACCTAACAATTTTCATAATTTTATATTGTACTTTTACAATTCAGTCCAACATATAATGTAATATATTTTTTATTTTTTATGATATATGTTCATTCAAAACATATTTATCAATTTTATAAAATCTATAATGGTGGTGAATAATCCTTATAATTAAATAATTCACATGATATATCCATATACCCATACTTAATTTTTGTAATATGAGAATAGATTTTATCCTTTGTTTTGATTTTTCTGAATAGTTAAATCGATTCATTCATTAAAAAATAACATTTTTGGGATCTAGATCTTTATTTCTCTCACTTTTTGGATATATGGCTCCATAGGCATTTCCAAAGGTCCAACTCCCATATTATTTCATTGCATCCTAATCATGACATGTATGGATGTAGGTTATTTATGTGAGAGTCTACCATATTTATTAATATACACTCTTGACACAAATTCTATAAGGTAGGGTAATCATCTATACTATGTTTCTAAATAATTTTAAATATATGCAATATATCTCCCTTTTTTGATTTATTGAATTTTTTCAAAAGCATAGTTCATTTAGTTGCATAATTAAAAAACTATGAGTTGCATTTTCTATCCTGGACTCTATCAATGATATTGATATCCTCCTTGAAATTTTTTATTATTTCTTTGAATTTTTCCTTTTCACTTTGTTTTTAATATCCATTATATTGTTATTGCAATGATGGATATGTCTAACATAGTTTACATTAATGAGAAGATGAAGCATATTCAAATTAATTCTAAGGAGATGGCAATTGCCATCCTAAATAGTATTGAGAAGGGGACCCCATCCTAGCTAATATTAAGGTAACATAGATTCCGATTTATCTTGCTAGGGAATATTTGTATCTCAACAATATGTTTTCATCTATTATATAATTTGTTGCACAATTATTGTAAACACATCCATTGTAATATATTCCTTTATTTATAAAATTTATATTTCATGCTATGTACCTATCATACATAATGCTAAGCTAAATCTAATTTTATATTCAATAGATCCTAATTGTTAAAAAGATTAAAAAATATTTGTGGATACAAAGATGTTCATCACCATGGTGCCCTTCCTAGTGACACTATAAAAGTTGTATCGATATATTCTAATTTTTACTCTCTTATAATTGTTCCATATTATGCAACACTAAATATAATTTCACATGTTTTATCACCCTCTAATAGTTTTTGATTAAAAAAGTAGGAAAAAGGGTCTTGGGTCCAATACAAAGCTACCCCCTGAGCAAAAAGTTTCAAATGAGATAGGAACATTGCATTAACAACACTCACACAGCACTAAAACAACATACAAAACAAAAACCAAAGTAAAATCAACATAGGAAACTAGGGACTATCCGATGTCCCATACTTAGCTAGGAATTTGAAAATTCCTTTATAGTCACCAAGACTTTCAATATAAGCATTTTTGACCTTACTATCAAAGTCTTTCACCGTAGCAAAAACTAAAACTACATGGCTGAGATCCTTGGCCATGTATTCAACCATGATCCTCCATTTCTTGTTTATCTTTTCCATTTTGGTCTTGATCAACTTGATCTCTTTTGCCATCTTGATGCACAGAGAGTAATTATTTCCCCTTTCCTAGTCACTATCATCCTCGATGTCTTCTTCCATCTCCTATGAATAGGGCTCATTCATTTTTGGGAAGTACCTAGTAACTTCCACCTCATGTTCTAGTTTAGAGAGGGTTTTATAAATTTCCTTTTCAAAAACATCTTCAAAGAAATCAGAATCATTAGAAATAACAATACCTTTAGGGTTTAGATAAGAGGTCCCAATAATTTTTCTAGATCTATGAACACCAAAACTACCTCCCCTACTATCCAAAAATATTTTATGGTCTTGATTCAACTCCTTTCCCTCCTCCATGGTGCCACCAATATTCTTAGGACCAATTTTAATATTCTTGGGGTGAATAAAATCTTATTCCTTAGAATTATTCTAAATTATTTTATCAGGTACCTTCCTTGACTCTCAGTTCAGGGGGATGGGCTTGTCACTGAGAGACAAAGGGGAATGGGTAGGATAATCAGCCATAGGAGTAACTCTCAAAATGTCATAGTCAATAAAAATGGGCCCCATAATCAATTTTTAGGAGTTTTGGGGGTCCTCTTAGAATTTTTACTCTTACGTTTCTCTATAAGAGCTAGGTGAGTCAAGGATTCATCCAATGGTCTCACTTTAATTGGATTAGGGGGACATAAATCTAGATGGAAGTGATACAGCCTCAACATAAGGCCTTGATGAATAGGGATGGGGTGACTATTCAAGGTTTTGGCCCAATGTTCCTTAGCTGATTTGATCAAATTTTATAAATAAGATAGAAGAAAGAAAGGAAAGCTAATATCTAATATATGTCTAAAATGATTAAGGAGTGAAAATTGGTAGTAATAAAAAACCTTATACCACCCAAAAGGTGAAATATTTCATTACCATGAGGTAGACTTGTCCCCATGGAACTGGTAATTTCTCACACTTAAAACCCCAATGAAGTTTAGCAGCTACTTCCCATTCCTTGAAAAAGATTGCCATATTCTCTGGGTCTAGCACCTTACTATGATAGTAGATTTTATTACCTTTATTGGGAAGCTTAGTAGCCTATCCAGTCACCTCTTATAAAACCTCAAAGTTAATTCCCCTAATGCATACACTTATGGAGTCCTCCTCCCAAGATTAAGTGAAATATCAAGATAAATTTTCATCATGCCCAATCATACCTTCAAGAAAGGTTTACACTCTCCCTCCTAAATGATATGCCAGATATTGGGGTCCTAATGGAATTCCTTTGAAGAAGACATATCGATCTAAATAATATCACCTCCCATACTAAAATAATAAATCTCTCAAAATTACTTAGTGTAAGTGATAACATATCTAGTATAACTGATACATATTTTCAAACCTCTTGAATAATAAAAGGTCCAAAATTAGCTCTATCCCCTCACCTTGTAATAATTCCAAAGATTAACCACACCTTTTCCATGCTCATGCTTCACCTTGGGGTTGCCCCTTAACCACTAATTTGTGCCAAAATGAGAATCATAATAGTTAGGGAAAGTAAGGAAATGATTACCCTCATTCTAACTCACTCTGTAGACATCACTCCCTTTCATCATTAGCCAATTTATCCTCCTTTTTATCTAACTAGACATCTTAGCATTTTGTCTATAGACCATGTGTTCCTCACTTTTCACTTTAGGCAAAATGAGCATCTAGTCATCATGACCCACTTTGATTTCTTTCCTCAACTTTTGACTAAGCCAAGAGTTTGACCAAAGATTTTCCATTTTTTTCCACATGCCATCTAGGTAGTTTTAGGTGTATGATAAATAAATTCTCATGGGAAAGAGGAATAAGCCCCTTGAAATTATAATCCAATAAAGTCTTCTTAGAAGTATAGTCTTGCTTTTTGAAATAACCCATATCAAAGTCATTTGAATTCCTTCCTCTCATCAAAGCATAACAGCCTCTTCCTATTAAACCAAGATAAAAAGAGACTATGATCTCATATAGTTTAAACCATGTGGTTATTTCCATCTTTTTTTGAAAGAGTTTGAATTCCATTGGGTAAAGCTAGTAATGTCCTCCAACATCACCACCTATCACTATTACTTCCTAAATTGGCCATTGCATCCACAACTATATTACCTTCCCTATAGATATGAGTGACTCTATGCTCCTCCAAAGTTTTTGAATATCTCTTATTAAGTCTGGTAGCTTCCATCCTATGTCCATTATTCCAAGAATGATATTGACTATTAATTTAGAGTCCCTTTTAACATGAAGTTTTCAAATGTTGAGAGAAATTTCAATTTTGATTCCCCACAACATTTCTTGGGCTTCCACCTCATTATTACCTTTGATACCAATTCCCCTAGGTAGGTTGCCACCAAAGTACTTAAATCAGTTCTGATAATACCTCCACCACTAGCCACTCATGGGTTTCCTTTGGCAGCCCCATCAAAGTTGAGCTTGCACCAACGTCCCTGAGGTAATGACCATTTGGTTTATCCCTTCTCATATTCTAAGTATTATCAATTTAGAAGGTGTTTAGGATAATATTCCATTGATCGAATAATTTTTGGGTTTCTAGTCTTGGGGTTCCTCCATAATTTTGAATTTGTAGGCATTGATATTTTCAGCCAGAAGCTTTGAGAAAGATCGAAACACCTCCATAGGGGTTTGATATTTCTCTAAATATTATTTTATTTCATTCTTTCCAAAAACTCTATGCAAGATGAGGGGGGATTTGTGACTATGGTTCCTTCAAAATAGGGAAACAAGATTTGGATGGGGCTCTCCAATTTTTATCCAAATCTTCCACCTTCTCATTAAGCACCCAACTAAAGGTTAAGTCTCTGTATAGTGAGGCTCCATAAATCCCAAGCAAATTTTCATTGTAAAATAATATGAGTCAAAATTTCCTCTTCCTCTTCACAAATAATGCATCTACTAGGTATTTAAATACCTTTATTCTTCAAATTATCAATGGCTAGTGTTTTGTTATGTATTAGAATCCACTATAAGAAATTGATTTTAGGAATCAGTTTAGAAAGCAATGTTTTCCCCCATATGTTCTCCTTTATTGATTCTATAAGTAGTCTATAATCACTATTCATAGTGAATAAACCTTTATCATCTTTATCCCAGATTAGTTGATCTTGTTTAGGAAAAATGGGTAACCTAAACTCAGATAGTTCTCCTTGTAGTTGTATAGCCAAGTTTGTACTCTCCTCTTAATCCTTGATATAATCCATATTTTTCTTTTAGTTCCTAACACTCCAATCTCTGTTGATGTAATTGTTCACTTTAGCACCAAAAAAATTGCTAGCTACTCTTAATAATCTACCATAATCTAAGTCTTTGAGAGGTTAATCTATCAACCATCTATCTTCCCAGTAGCTTACTTTCCTATCATCTCCAATCTTCCATCTGATGCCTCTTCAAATAAGATCTTGAGTTTTGAGAGTTCCATTCCATATAACTAATCCTTTAGGGAGATTATGTTCAATTAGTATCCTATAACTATCTTTTCACCCTCTAATAGTTATACCCATAGTCATTTTTTATTTTACCATGCCTATAGATTTTATTGATTATTATTTATTTATAAATTATTTTTTTGATATTATGGATTTTATTTGACCTTCCAATGCCTCAAAAAACCATGTTTCCTAATTGTATTGTTCAAAACTTAAAATTATCTTATTCACTACATGTGTAAATATTTAAGTGTACTCTAAGACTTATTATTCTATCTTTTATTTGTTATCTTTAAGTTCTTGGGTGGTCTTGATCATAAAATTATATCTTTTATATTTTAGGATCAATATAATTTAAAACCTATATAAATATAGCTTAGGGCCTTCACATTTTAAAATAAATTACAAATCCTAACTAGTTAAAGATAGAATGAGGTTACAACATATACTTTCATCACCTTATATCCCCTTGATTTCCTAATTCATTTAAAAATAGTTAGGAAATATTTATCTATGTTAGTAGATTTGTGACATGGTTTTAGGGTAAAAAATATCATATGAATATCAATAATTCTATCACAAAAATAATATTGATCACCAACTTATAAGGTGTTATGAGCTATTATTACTACTAGTTAAAAATTTGGTGTTTTGTCTTAACAAACTAATAATTTATTCAAAAATAGTATCTAATATAGATTGTACTTTTATTCAAGATAAATATTCTCTTCTTGTAGTGGACCACTTCCTTTCTTCCAATTTTTTTCTAAATAAGTTTAGATTACTTGTTTATAATTATATATATATATATATATATGATCGCATAGGGGATGTGCTCCTTAAAGATGAATTATGTGTTTATGTTTCATGATTGGACCTTTATCCATAAAAAATACACAACATAAATTTATCATCTCATTCAATTAAAACATTTTGAAGATCTGTTTGCATCATGTTAGTACCCAAAATTGCATTAAATCAATTGATCCTTTGTTAAGTGTAAATGTTTAAGCCCAACCTGAGTCGAGTATCAAAGATTAAGTCCTTACCCCAATTTTTGTCTTCAAATATTCACTCCAAGGTGAAGTTCCATGTTAAATTGGCTAAGTCTTAATTTGGTCTTTACTTAGTGTATGATGAAGGTCTATTTCTTTCAAGAATTTTTCTCATGCAAAAAGTATGAGAAAATTCTTTGTTTTGGCTAAAGTGTTAGAAAAAATCCAAAATACCTATTTATTTTAGACATTTTTTATGAATCAAAAAGCTCAAAGGCTTATTTATATCAAAAATTTTCTGCTATAAAAATTCCAAAATCTAAAGTCTTGTAGGCATTTTGTTCACATAAAAAGTAGGATAAAATTTCATTATTTTATGAAAAATGCAAAGTTCAAATCCTTTGAGCTTTTTGGAATTCAATTTTTAGACTAAGTCTTCAGACATTTTATCCATGGGATTTCAAGACTAAGTCTTCAAAAAATTTATGAAGCTCAATAATTTAGACATTTTATATAAAATATTTAAAGTCAAAGTATTCAGACATTTTGTCTAAAGAATTTACAGTTCAAAGTTTCAGACATTTTGTTCATAGAATTTCAAAGATGTAAGCTTTCAAAAAGTTGACCAAGCAGTGTGATGACCACATATATGTCTTTGACAGTCGCATGACTGCCAAAAATTAGGCTAAAAAATCATCCATTTGGGGTTAAATTTGATGGTCACATGGATGTTATTGATGGTCATGCAAACATCAAATGATGAGGATGCAGATGTCAAATTTAAGCCATGACAACTATCCATTAGGTCTTAAATTTTATGGTTGCATGCCCATCAAATATGTTCCCATATATGTCAAATGATGAGAATTCAAATTTAAAATTTGAACCATGATAATTATTCATTAGGGCTTAAAATTGATGATCATGTACCTATCAAAGGCATTCAAATGAACATCAAATGACAATTGTGTGTACATAAAATTTAAGCTATAGTGGATAGCTAGCGGAATTTGATATATGGTAAACAAGATCAATGGTCTATGTTTGATCATGAAAATCAAAATTGATAGTGTCAGTGAGAGCTTACTTGTTAAAGATTTAGGTTGAAAATGAAACCACCATGTGGTAAAAGAGCACTAACCTAGTAGAGATTGATTGTGTAAGGTTCAAAAAGGCTCATAGATTATTTAGGTGGCATGATATTAGGGGTCTTGAAAAGGATCTCAAAGATAAAAATAAAATATAATATTAAGGGGATGCCAAGAACCTATGGGTTGCTATGTGTCACACTTGTATTCATCATGCATCCAAGAATATGGCATTGCCACATAAGAAGGTGGACATTTCAATAAGTTCAACCATATATGGAGACAAGTAATGTTGAGGTCAGTATAAAGAAAATATATTGGTGATAATACATGATATGGTTATGCCACATAAACATATACATCATATTAGATGACTATATACAAGGCAATTAGTTGATCTTTCACCATTGGCATCTAGTTGAATTGGCAAATTTATTGAGTGTGAATCCCTTTGGAGCTATAACATGACTATGATATTACATTTTTGGGCTTATAAATATCCAAGGATGTGGTGGACACATTTTTCATGTACTCCACATGTGAGTGGAATATTATCAAATTTTTATTTGATAATTTCCATGCTAACTTCCAGGTTATTGGAAGTGGGATTGATTTCCCTATATTTAGGGAATTAATTGTTATCTTTATTTATATCCATATTGACTTCCATGTTTTTTGGAAGTGGGATTGACTTCTTTGTTTCAAGAAGTTTGTTTTTATCACATTAAATTGTAAATTTTTCCCTTTTGAGGAAGAGAGATAAGGATGGCATGTTCCTTCTTGATGGAGCTTGTAGATAAGCTTGAATAGGTGAAATATGGTGTGTTACCTTATGGATAGATCCTATCTTGGATAAGGATGGTGAATTTTCTCCTTGTTATGTAGATTTCTTGATTATTTGATCTATACAAGTGGAGATGAGACTTAATATAACATGTTTTACATATGAAAAATACAGTGTACAAATGTGATTATTTACAGGGTGAAATATAGTAGCTTGTGGTATGTTATTATATAGGTGTAACATAGCATGTGTGGATGATTGTTGATATATTTGGATCAAAAATTTAGTGAATTCATCTATGAATTGAAGAGGAAATATTCTATCTCTGTGAGAGGTTATTTATAATCTTGTTTTGTTATAGATTTTATTGAGGACTTTCTTGGTGGATGTATCCCACATTGGGTGAACCATGGTAGATCTGTGTTGCATGTTATTTATGGTTTTATTTTCTCTATTATTACTTTCATTTACTATGATTTTAGGAATTATTTCCATGATACATGTGGTTCATAATCAGATCTAATTTTACACATATAAAATCTGGTTATGTGATTTTATGGTGAATTAAATCTGTTTTGAATTCTTTTAATTCCTAACAACTGGTATTAAAGATTTGGTGGTGTTTTTTTATGAAGTGGTAAATCATAGGAAGGGTTATTAGCTTGAGTGGGAGCTATGGGAGAAGATATCAAATTTAAATTTGAGAAATTTTATGGCAAGAATTTTGGTTTGTGTAAAATGAAAATGGAAGATTAGATGTATCAAAAGGAACTTCATATCCCCTTGGAGGGGAAAGGAGGACAACCTATAGCCATGAGTGAAGTAGATCAGACATTGCTTGACAAGAAGGCATCTGGATCCATACAATTATGCCTTGCATATTATACTACATTTAACATTTCATATGATAAATATACAAAGTATCTCATGGATAAACTTGGGAAGCTATATGAAAAACCCTCTACCTCAAATAAATTTTTTCTTATGAAAAGATTGTTTAATATGAAAATGTTTGAGAATAGTTCTATGGATAGTCATTTAAATGATTTTAATATGGTTGTAAGTATGCTCACTTTTGTTGTAATTAAGTTTGATGATGAAGTTAGAGCTTTCTTTATTTTCTTTGCCTGATAGTTTGGATAGCTTGGTTATGGTTATGAGTAATACAATCCCTACCAAGGGAAGCTTAAATTTTAAGGATGTTGTAGGTGTGATTCTTAGAAAGGAAATGTGAAGGAAAAGAACTAATGAATCATATTTAGGTAATGATTTGTCTATTAAAACTAGAAGGAGGTAAAAGGATAAGAGTATAGGCAACCATGGAAAGTTAAAGGGTAGATCTAAATTTAGATCTAGATCCAAGATGATATGCTAGCATTGTGGGAAGATTGGAGACTCAAATAAGGATTGTAGGTCACTTCTAGATAACAATGCCAATAAAGAGGAAATGAATGAGGCAAATGCGAAATAAGGTAAATCATGTTAGGATGCCTTAGTTCTTTCTTTGTATATTTTTTCTAAGTCTTGAGTATTAGATTCAGGGGCTTCTTTTCATGCCACCCCACATGGGCATTATTTTACTAATTATGTTCAAGAGAATTTGGGACATGTTTATCTTGGTGATGATGAACCATGTGAGATAATAGGGAAAGTTTATGTTCAGGTTAAAATGCAAAATGGGAACCCATGGCTACTTAAGGATGTTAGACATGTATCTATGTTGAGATGGAATTTGGTTTTAGTGGGGCAATTAGGTAGTGAGGGTTATTTGGTAATGTTTACTATAAATTCTTGGAAATTTACCAAAGGTTTTGTTTTGGTTTTTAGAGGTAACAAATTTGGTACTTTATATTTGAATAGTAGTGTTTATTCTTCTGATTTATTTGTAGATAGAAATTCAACTATGTGGCACTACAGGCAAAGTCATATGAGCCATAAGGGCATGGAGATCTTAAAAGACAAGTTGCCTAGATTAAAAGACATTTATTTAGACTTATATGGGAATTATGTGTATGGGAAATAGAAGCAAGTGAAGTTTTTAAAAGTTAGACCCACAAAGAAAGAGCACAAGTTAGAGTTTGTACATTCAGATGTATGGGGACCAGCTCAAGTATCTTCTATTGTTAGTTTCAATTATTATGTCACTTTTATTGATGATACAAGTAGAAAAGTTTGGGTTTATTACATTAAAAATTAATCTAATGTATTTGACACTTTTAATAAGTGGAAATCCTTGGTTTATAATGAAACAAGTCTTAATTTGAAATGTCTCAAATCAAATAATGGAGGTGAGTATTGTTGTAATACTTTATTTAATTATTGTTCTAACAAAGGAATTCATTGAAAAATATGGTTATAGGAACTCCATAAAATAATGGGGTATCTGAAAGGATGAACACAAGAATAATGGAACGTGCTAGGAGCATGAGGTTGCATGTAGGGTTGCCTTTATAGTTTTGGGCAGAAGCAGTTAGCATGGTAGTTTATTTGATTAACATAAAGAAATTCAATAACTTTGGATGGAGGCATTCTTGAACAAGCTTGGTTTGGTAAGAATGTTAATTATTCTTTTATTAGAGTCTTTGGATGTGAGGATTTTTCTCTCATTAAGAAAGAGGATAGGACCAAGTTAGAGGCAAAATTAGAAAAATGCACATTTGTTGGTTATGGTGAGGATGGCTTTGGTTTCAATTTATTAAGCATTAAAGATAAGAAAATATTTCATTCTAGAGATGTAATCTTTGATGAAAATTTCATATATAAGAATTAGTTACAAGAACAAAAATAGGAATAAAAAGAGTACATAGTATTAGATGGCATTATGAATAGTAAGTTTCTAATGAATTAGTTTAGGAACCTTCTAAATAAGGACCCAAAACTCCTATGGTAAGAAGAGCACCTAAACATTTTTCTCTTTCTTTTAATTATTTGGTACTCATTGAAAGTGGAGAACTAGAGGGTTATGAGGAAGCAATGCAGGTAGATGCCAGGATGAAGTGGGAGCAAGCCATGGATGAGGAGCTTATATCTCTCATGGAGAGCCAAATGTGGGATTTGGTAAGGTTACCTAAGGGCAAGAGTGTATTTCCAAATAAGTGTATCTTCAGAATAGAAGAAAAATATGAAGGGAGAAAAATGTATAAGGATAAGATGGTGGTTAAGGGGTTTGCATAAAATATCAGGTATTGATTTTGATGGAATTTTTTTCCTATTGTAAAAATGACTTCTATTAGGACTGTTCTTGGTTTATTTATAATTGAGGATTTACAATTAGAAAAATTACATGTGAAAATTGATTTTCATCATGGTGATTTGGATGAAGAGTTGTATATGAAACAACCATAGGGATATGAGGTCAAAGGGAAGGAGAACTATGTGTGCAGACTAAAGAACAACTTGTATGGCTTGAAATAAGCTCCATAGGAATGGTATACAAAATTTGATTGGTTTATGTTGTAACAAGGTTATAAAGGTGTAATTATGACCATTACATATATATCAAACGTTTTGATGATGGTTCTTTTATTATTTTATGATTGTATGTGGATGACATGTTATTTGTAAGAAAAAACATATATCATATTCATATAATTAAGAAATAGCTTAGTGAATCCTTTTATATGAAGGATTTTGGTGCTACAAAAAAATCCTTGGTATGAGGATTACTCATGATAGAAAGGAGAGGAAGATTATTTTATCCCAATTAGAGTATGTGAAGAAAGTCTTATGAAGGTTTAACATGTTGGATGCTAAATATGTTGGTACTCCTTTGGTAGGCCACTTTAGATTATCAAAGGATCAGTGTTCCAAGATGGAGGTTGGAAATATTAAGATGTCCAAGCTACCTTACTCATCGATAGTTGGTATCCTGATGTATGTCATGGTTTGTACTAGGCTAGATATTCCCCAAGCAATGGGATTTGTGAGTAGGTATATGAGTGATCCTAGTTATGAGCATTGACAAGTAGTGAAATGGATTATTCAATAGTCTAGAGGAACCATGGATGTGGCATTATGTTATAATGGATTAGATACCACATCATGTGGTTATGTGGATTTAGATTTGGTAAGGGATATTGAGAGTACAATAAGTATGATAGGTTATATATTTACTATTGGAGATACAACAATTAGTTGGATTTTTAGGATGTAGAAGGTTATAGATTTATCAACCATAAAGGTAGAGTATGTTACTAACATAGAGGCTAAAAAGGAGATGATCTAGTTATAGTAGTTATTTTGAGAGTTGTGTCATGAGTAGGAAGCTAGGAGACTACATAGTGATAGTTAGAGAGCTATTCATATAGCAAAGAACTTCATTTTCCACTTAAGGATGAAACTTATTTAGTTATGTTATCACTTCATCAAAAGAGATTTGGAGGATAAATTGGTGAAGCTAGAGAAGATTCATACTAGCTGAAATCTTTTAGATATTATGACTAAGGTGGTCACATTGGACAAGTTGATACTATGTTCACATTTGGTTGGCCTTAGTGTTCATGGAGCAGTGATAGATTCTGTTCAGGGAAAATGGTCTCCAAGTTAGAGATTGTTGAGTGTGGAGCCTTTTGGGGATATCACATGACGATGATGTTACATTTTGGGAGCTTAGAGAGCTCCAAGGATGTGGGGAGATCATTTTTCATGTACTCCACATGTGAGTGGAATATTATTAAATGTTTATTTAATAATTTCCATGTTAACTTCCATGTTATTGGAAGTGGGATTAATTTCCTTATTTTTAAGGAATTAATTATTATTTTTATTTATTTCCATGTTGACTTCCATTTTTATTAAAAGTGGTTATTTTTAGGGAGTTAGTTATTTATTGGAAGTGGGATTTACTTCCTTGTTTCAAGGAGTTGGTTTTTATCACATTACATTGCAAGTTGTGCCCTTTGGAGGAGGAGAGATAACAATGGTATGTTCCTTCTTGATGGAGCTCATTGATAAGCCTGAATAGGTGGAACATGGTGTGTTACCTTATGGATAGATCCTATCTTGGATAAGTATGGAAATTTTTCTCTTTTTTAGGTGGATTTATTCATTATTTTATTTATACAAGTGGAGATGAGACGTAATATAATAGGTTTTACATATGAAAAAGATAGTGCAGATGTGATTATTTACAGGGTGCAATATAGTAGCTTGTGCTATGTTATTATACAGGTGCAGGTGAAACATAACATGTGTGGATGATTGTTGATAGATTTAGATCATAAATTTAGTGAATTCATCTATGGATTAAAGAGGAGATAGTCTATTTCTATGAGAGGTTCTTGTTCTATTATAAATTTTATTGAGGACTTTCTTGGTGGGTTTAGCCCACATTGGGTGAACCATGGTAGGTCTATGTTATGTGTTATTGATAGTTTTATTTTATTCATTATTGATTTCATTTACTATGGTTTGAGGAATTGGTTCTGTGATGCATGTAGTGCATAGTTAAATCTAATTTTACACATTTTAAATCTAGTTATGTAATTTTATGGTGAATTAAATATGGTTTGAATTATTTTAATTCTGAAAAAGCTTTACAAATAAGGCATGTTAACCTCAAGGGTGAAAATAATGCATTTTTTGCATTAAAATGTAGAGGAAAACCTAAAAAGGAAAATATGTGAAATTTTGAATGTTTGTAAGAAGAAAAGGTGCAAAAAGCAAAATGTGAAAATGCAATTTGAAGCCCATAAAGTAAAAAGTTGAAAATAACCTAAGTTGTATTTTCATGTGCTTTGTTTGTCCAAGCTCCTCCATGGGAGAGATATTTTAGGATTTTAAATCCAAGGTGGGCCACTCCAAATAAGATAATTTGAATAGCCATAGATCTAGAATATTCCTAGGAAATCGTTACAAGAGTAGTTTGTTCCATGGCATACAAGAGGGAAGGGTAGTTGTCTAAAAGGTTATAACTATGCAAGTAAATGGTTGAGAAGCATCTTCAGGTAGTTCCACATAGAGACAAAGTTTATTTGGCATCCATCACAAATATTTTCCTTTAAAATCATGTAAGGGGCATCTCTAACCAATAAATCAAAAGATATGCTACAAGTCTTCATCATTTCTTGTAGAGGAGATTATAAAAATGATTTTCCTTACAGATACTTGAAGATTTTAGGCATGGCAAGGAAATATTTTCCATCTAGAAGCATCTTGGTATACTTGAAAGTTTATTTTCTAAATTTTTAAATTGAGACCCATAATCATATATTTGAAATGGGTTAAAAATGTATAAATAGAGGGATTCTATTCTATTAAAGAGGTTGGTTGGCCATTATGTTGGTCATTATTTTGTTGTTCTTCTTCTTACTTAGTATAAACTTTTCCACATTTTGGTATCATTGTTGTGTGTATTTTGCCTCTCTATCTAAGTTGGTTTAAATTGTACAACCATAAACAAGCTCTAAGATCATGTTTATATGTTTCCCGTATCCAACATAGAGCAAATCCACCATGCTTGTTCCCATGGTAGCATTTTGAAAAACTGATGTTGTAAGGTTTCTTTTCAAGTTAAAGAAAATGCTTGTGGTTCTATGTTGTTTCCTATTGATGAAGTGCAATAATACATTTTACAAGTCTTTTTGATTAGATATTTGGGTTTGTGTTCATTATTTATTTTCATTTTGAGTATGGATCTAGGTTATAAATCCCTTTATGTAGTTTATCTTCAAAGTATGTTATTGAATAACTTGTTAGGGAACCTTATTCTAAATGCCAAACCCTTCCCCAACTACAATGACAAACTAGTAGGTTTTTCATCTTAGTTTTCCATTTTCTTCAAATGTGTAAGGTCGAGTGAAAGATGTGTACAACTAGGAACCAATACGAAATTGGCGTTGTTTCTAAGGACACTCCTTGTCACATATTTTGCTAGGGACTCTTACAGAGAGATGCTATCATTTTTAAAGATATCTACCTCATTGTACTTATCTCATTATCTTTGGTTCATCAACCTTGTCACCTTATTAGCACTATTACTAGGGAGACTTCTTGTCATTCGTGTTGTTGGGGACTCTTGTAGAGAGTTGGTTGTTAAAATATAATTTGAAAATTTTCTCTACCACTATATTTACTATAAGTAATCTTAGATGTGTTTTCAGACGAGTTTGTTCATATTATTTTATATGTTTGAAAGTTGGGATTATTTAAGTTTGCTCATTTGGACTATCTTGGCCATCAATGCCACAACACTACATTAGGGATGTGCAATGAATTAAGAGATTTGATAGTTTGACATATACTAAATTTATTGCATTGATCTATAAATTTGTCATGTTTTGAGGTGGTTTTCAATATTTTAACATGATTCTCAAAGTTACATTATCTTTGATTTCATACATCATCACTAACTTCAACAAGATATGGTTTAAGTATGTATCACATCAAGTTTGTAAATGGTTATATTATATAACTTTGCTTCTAGTGGTGACTCCAGAACCTCAACCAGTTTTAAAGAAATATCATTGCATGTTTTGAATATCTTTAGCTTTGAGAGTCCTTTTGATTTCAAAGCTAGAAGGACCAAGGTCATCTTTCAAAGGAGACTCATCTAAGAAACTTGTCTCACCCTTACATGCTCATCATAAAAGAAGTAGATAAATTTGGAGGCTTATTGAAGCACATAGTGTAGCTACAAAGGACTGCTTAGGCTATCAAGATTCTGGTAAGTCTAAACTTTTGTTTGTTGAACTTATTATTATTGAAGATTGTCATAGTTCTAATAACTACTTAGAATCATACAGTCTAATTTATTATCCAGTTCCTTATCAACCAACTAAATCCCCTCCTATGTTTGGTCTTGCAAGTCCACCTCATTCACCCCCTCACATCCCTTTGCCATTATTTCCTGAACCTACAATTGAACCAATCATGAGGCATAAGGATTAAGGTGAAATGATCATCTTGCATTTAGAATTCCCAAATTTAGACCTATTAATTTTGATAACATGGAAGGTTATCCTAATGATGTCCAAAATGAAGTAAGGAAATGCCTTACAAGATTCCAAGGGAATAATGCAATGAGTGGTGATCAATGTTTGATAGATTTTCACAATATCATTGAAGACTATGAGGCTAAGCATGAGGATGTGTGCATGAGGTTATTTTTTCACATGCTAAAAGAAGACACTTATGAATGGTTCAATTCCCTTACCTATGGATTCATTGATTCATGGGTAGAGATGAAGAATGTTTTTAGAACTCAATATGGTGATAGAATTGATCCAAGGTTCCTTTTGGATAAGTTTGAAAACATTAATAATATCCCCAATGAGTGCATGTAATAGTTTAACACATGATTCAACAAAGTTATGATACACTGCCTCAAAATATTAGTCCTAGTGCAACATCTTTCTTGATAAAGTACTATGATGCCTTTGATAAGAAGATTACTTACTACTTGAGCGATAAGGCTCCCACTAACCTACAATTGATATTTTATATGGCCATCCAAAATGAGAACAACATAAAGGCTATGGGAAATCCTTTAGACAAACAAGCTAGTGTAAAATTAATGAATCTTGAAAAGACACCATCCACTAAGACAATGAAGCTCAAAGATACTATTAAGAATTTTGCCTCCAATATCAAAGAGATGTCCTACAAGCTATATATATCTAAGAAGAGGTTTACTAATAGGTTTGCATGTGATGTTAGAAGTCAAAATAGAGGGGCTAGAAAAGAAGTACCTGATCCATTACATGCCAAGGTAAATGCTATGAATTTTGACATTGATGTTGATTGGTGTGACAAGTGCTTCTTTCCACATCCCCCATGTGATACTGGTAGACCAAGTGATGAAGATCCAGATGATCTTGAGTCTATGTCTAATGATTATGATATTTTGATGTTCAATTATCAATACTCCCCATGTAATTTTTTTTCCTCCATGGAAATGATGAATGTTAAGACTATTGATTAGTTTTGAAGTACGGTCAAGAAGGTCTTGGCATATGAATTTGCTTATGATGATAGTATGACACAAGCATATGAGTTACCCAATCATGATGAATTTGAAGATTCAAAGTGTGCTCTAACTAAAGTGTTGCACATGAATGTCAAATTAGATAACTGTGTTAGGAATGTGGATATTTTTGAGTAACCAATTATTCTTGATGCTAGGTTTGATAATAGAGGTGGTATTTGGAGAATGACATTTAGTGAAGATGGGGTTATCTTTTATGCCCATGAAGATGAAAAATTTTAGACTTATTTCAAGTAGTAATTCAAGTGCATGAATGACATTACTGATCTTAAAACACTCCATCTTAGTATTTTCCTAATTGTAGCTAAGAAACAAGTTTATTTTCAAGTGTTAAAAAGGTACCAAGATCTTTTATCATGGTCTTATCTAGATTTGAGATCATGTAAAGATGATTTATTTTAGCTTGTCATCTTATCAAAACCTAGCAGTTGATATTTTAGGAAAGTGGAAAGATTGATTTACTTCATATTTTACACCAAACTACTAGAAAATTTAAAGAGATTAAGGGATGGCAGAGTTTTGGAGCAGTTAGTTCATGGCAAGCATCCAAAACATTTTCTTGATTAATCCTATAATTATGTATATATTGTATAATGTTTTGTTTCTTTTTCCTTCTATTTATTTGTTTCCCCTCTAATTTAGGCCTTTCATGTATAGTTCCTTTGGTCTTTCTATCATGTGTTAATTTTTAGATCTTCCTATTCTATTTTTGTCAAGCTTCTTTATTTTATTGAGCTTTCATGAGTATCATGGATACATTGTTAAGTATTGACTTCATGGCCTAATGAATTGGAACTTGGTCTTACATTTTGATGTTCTTTGCACACTCATAGAGAGTATGCATCCTTGGGTGAGAACCAGTGTTAGTTCCCAAAATTGAATTAAATTAATTGGGCCCTTGTCAAGTGTAAATATCTAAGTCTATCCTGATTTGAGTATCAAAACCTAAGTCCTTAACCCAATTTTTGTTTTCAAATGTTCACTCAAAGGTCAATTGCCATGTTAAATTAGCCAAGTCTTAATTTGGTATTTACTTATCATATGATGAAGGTATATTTCCTTTGGGCATTTTACTTGCACAAAAAGTCTGAGAAAATTCTATGTTTTGGCCAAAGCGTTAGAAAAAATCTTGAATACTTATTTGTTTTAGATATTTTGTTTGTAGTGAAAATCTCAAAGGCTTATTTCCATTAGATATTTTGTCTGCTAAAAAAATTCCAAAATCCATATTCTTGTGGCCATTTTTTTCACACAAAAAGCTCAAAAAATTTCCATTATTTTGGGAAAAATGTAAATTTCAAATTGTTTGGGATTTTTGCAAGTCGAATTTTAGACTAAGTCTTTGGACATTTTGTTCGTGGGTTTTCAAGACTAAGTCTTCAAAAAAATTATGTATCTCAGGATTTTGGATATTTTATCCTAAAGATTTATAGTCAAAGTATTTAGACATTTTATCTAAAGAATCTATAGTTCAAGCTTTTGGACATTTTGTCCATAGAATTTCAAAGATGCAAGATTTTAAAAGTTGACCAAGAAGTATGATGTCCATGTGGACATCTTTGACAGTTATATGGATGTCAAAAATTAGGCACAAAAATCATCCATTTGGGTTTAAATTTGATGATTGTATAGATGTCATTGATGATCATACAAATGTTAAATGATGGGCACGTTGATGTAAAATTTAAGTCATGACAACTATCCATTGGGAATTAAATTGGATATTTACATGCCCATCAAAGATGTTCATGTATAAATCCAATTATAGGCATGCAATGATCAAATTTGAGCCATGATAATTAATCATTAGGTCTTAAAATTAATGATCATGTACCTATCAAAGACATTCATGAAGACATCAAATGATGAGCGTGTGACCATTAAATTTAAGCCATAGTGGAATGGTATTTGATTTATGGAAAATAAGATCAAGAATCCATATTTGATCATGTAAATAAGGATCAACGGTGAGTGAGATATAACTTGTCAAAGTTTTGGGCCATATAAGGAACCACCACATGGAAAAAGAGTGATATCCTGGTAGAGATTGACTGTGTAAGGTGTCAAAAGGCCCATGAATTATCTAGGTGGCATGATCTTAGGGGTCTTCATAAGTATCTTAGGGTTTTCAATAAAATCTAATATTAAGGGGACACAAATAACCCACAAGTCTACCATATGACATGTTTATGTTCATCACACATATAAGGATCATGAATTACCACATAATAAGGTTGACATTTCAATGAAGCTCAATTGCATATGGATACAAGTAATGTTGAGGTCAGTGTAAAGCAAAGATATTGGTGAGTATACATGACATGGTGATGACACATAGGAATATACATCATATTCAAGGATGTTGTACAAGGCAATTGGCTAAGATTTTATAAGTAGTAGTAAGTTTACATGGAAAATTTGTAAATAAGGCATGGTAACCTTGAGGGTGAAAATAACACATTTTTTTTGCATTAAAAAATGTAAAGGAAAACTTAAAAAGGCAAATATGTGAAAATTCTAAAGTTTGTAAGAGGAAAAGGTGTAAAAATCAAAATGTGAAAATGCAATTGGAGCCCAAAAAGTAAAAATTTGAAAATAACCTAAGTTGTAATTTGATGTGTTTTGTTTGTCCAAGCTCTTCTATGGAAGAGATATTGTAGGCTTGTAAATCTAAGATGGGCCACTCCAAATAAGATCATTTGAATATCCATGGATCTAGAATATTTTCAAGAAATCATTATAAGAGCAAGTTATTCCATGGCATACATAAGGGAAGGGTATCTATCCAAGAGGTTCTAGTTGTGGAAAAAAATGGTCAAAAAGCATCTCTAGGTAGTTCCACATAAAGACAAAGTTTGTTTGGCTTCCATAATAAACATTCTCCTTCCAACTTGTGTAAGGATCATCTCCAACCAAAAAATCAATATATTTTTTGCAAGTCTTCATCATTTCTTATAGAGGTAGTTGTAACAATGATTTTATTTACAGATACATGAAGATTTCAGGCATGTTAGGGAATATTTTCTAACTAAAAGCATCTTGGAAGACTTGAAAGTTTGTTTTGAAATTTTTAAAAATTGTGACCCACAATCTCAAATTTAAAATGGGTAACAAATGTATAAATAGATGGCTTCTCCTCTATTCAAGAGGTTGATTGGCCGTTGGGTTGGCCATTATGTTGGTCATTATTTTTTGGTGTTGTCCTTCCTTTGTATAGGCTCTTCCACATTTTGTGATCACTATTGTGTGTATTTTGGCTGTCTTACAAAGGTGGTTGCAGCTATACTATTATTAGAAAAATCTGAGAGCATGTTTATATGTCTCCCCTATCCAACATGGAGCAAATCCATAATGGTTATCCCCATGGCAGCATTTTGAAAAACTGATGTATGTAAGGTTTATTTTCAAGTTAATGAAAATTATTATGGTTCATTATTGTTTCCTATTCATGAAGTGTAGAAATAAATTTTACAAGTTTTGTTGATTGGATATTTGGGTTTGTGTTCATTACTGGCTGTCATTTTGAGCATGGATCCAGATTATAAATCCCTTTCTATATTTTAACTTGGAAGTATGTTGTTGAATAACTTGTTAGGGCACCCTAGGTGTATGGATTTGATAGGGAAAAGTGTCTAAAAGCTTAGTTTCAGTGTACATTATAATATTTTAAGGATCATTTGGCATTTTCTTTATCTTGTGTTTGAGTTTTCCCTACATCTTTACTAAGAATAATGTCATGAATGTTTTAAGGTCCTTTATTGTTTGAAAAAACTACTATCACACCACCACACCCTTCCTCTTTACTATTATCAAAATATCTTACCTTGTCTTACCCTACAAATAATACCATTTTTTGCATATCATAAGTGTTATTTCCACTATAGATTCTTAAAATCTTACCTATATAACATGTGTTTGTAGTTTATGTTGTGAATTTTATCATTATAATCTTCCCTTCAACCCCTTATTATTGAAAAAATCTTTCGAGTGAAGGTTTTAATCACTTTGGTATCTATCTTCAATATTTTGTATCTAACTTAGAGAATTTGTTCATCCCATGTGACAACCCTTACTAGATGGAGTGAGCAAGTTTGGTTGTGTTCTGGTTAGATTTATGTTCTCTTGTTTGTGCCAATAATCCTCATGGATGTTGAATTGTAGATTCACTCCATATGAGAAAGCTACCTCGTAGGTCCTCTCACCTTGGTTTAGGCAGAGCCAAAAGTAGAAGATATCTAACCATACCCTCTTAGGTGCCTCTCAGTCATTTTATTTATTTAGTTTAATCTTGATGCCAAACCCTTCCATGATTATAACAACATACTGGTAGTTTTTTCATCATTGTTTGCCATTTTCTTTAAAATTTTTAAGGTTAAGTGTATGATGTGTACAATTGAGAACCAACACCTCATAAACCACTACTAAAAATTTATGCTTAATCATATATTTATCTACATGTGATACTCCACTCCCTTTCATATTCCCTTCTAAATAAACTCTAATTATTGATCTCCACTTGTGATCCCTCTAGGTAAATTTGGATCATTCTAACTCTCAGACACTATTACTTATATTGGAGGTCTCCTACAACATTTTTATCCTAATTTGTTTTTGAAACACTTATAGGATAGAAAATAGTAATATAGTTTAGATTGATATATTTGGCATTCAAGCATACATATAAATGCAAAACTATAAAATTAATTGCAATGATTGGACAAGTGGCATATGTTAAATATAGTAAATATAATAAAGGGATACGTATTTATATTTTGATATTGAATATATGACTATGATTGAGTTATAATGGTGGAATAAATAATACATGAGGCCTATGATTTATTTGATTTAGGAACTATGTTTTTATTTGTACAGGGTCAATTTCATTAAATCTAGGTTAGTATCAACTATCGATATTGACCTATGTTGGTTTGTGGTGAATTATGATAAAATATGGGTTAGTGACCATACAATAACATTTTAATACCTTTTAAATCTATGTATTGCAATGTCAAACCTTGATGATGTCTGAAAACCTTGAAATCTTATGTGTACATGTGAGGGATAGAAACATAAATTTTTTGGGAAAGTTTAATGGGTTGAGTTGATCTTAATCACCCTTGTTTGATGATTGACTACTTCTCACATATTTAATAATTTGAGGATAAAAATCATGCAAAACTAATTCTACAACCTAGTGTGATTATAAAATTATGCTAATTTTCTATATGTATATAGTTAATGATTTGGATTTTATACTTGAAACTACTTGATTTATTGTAATCAGCTTACTTTAGACTTAGATTATTACTACTCCTAGTGACAAATTTAAAATCCAGGAAGAATAGGGAAGATATTATAAATGTGAAATAATGTATCGATGTGTACTAAGAAAGTGCCAAGTCATCCATCAAGTGAGGCCTTTGTGTGTGTGTGTGTGTGTGTGTGTGTGTACATACATACATACATATACATATATATATACATATATATATATACATATATATATATAGATATATATATACATATATATATATATATACATACATATATACATATATACATATATACATATATATATATACATGTATATATATATATATATATATATATATCTATATATATATATATATACATATACATATATATATATATACATGTATATATATATATATATATATATATATATATATATATGTATATATATATGTATATATATATGTGTATGTGTGTATATATATATATATATGTGTGTGTATATATATATATATATGTATATATGTATATATATGTATATATATATATATATGTATATATATATATATATGTATATATATATATATATATATATATATATATATATATATATATATATATATATATATATATGAGTTCAATAGGGTAATTTATCATGCCATAAACACACTATGTAGATGGGCTAACCTTAAGGAAATATTTTATTTTAAAATCTATGTATCAGTGGGAGACGGTTATTACCATCAAGCTTAGGTTAGTATCGACTAGTGATACTAACTTTATTTGACATTACTAACCCATGTAAAAATGGATTAAATTGAAGGTTTAGAAATGCTTATGAAGGATAATAATCATGTTTGAAACAAATAATGTGGTTTATGTAGGTTTGTAACAACATAATATAAGGGTCAAACTCGTAAAGTATCATGTATATGTGAGAGAATTGCAAGTTAGGATCATATTTTTTTCACATAAGTCATGCATGGTAAATGTGTGTCATTATTTTTATTTTTGAGTATGTAAAACTAGATTTAAGTATCTAAAAATTCCCCCTTTTTATTCTAGTAATGGAATTTCTAGAGTAAAAGGAAAAGATATACTTGATTGTGTAAAACACACTTTGTCTTTGGTAGGAAGCTCCAATTGTGCGTGTCACTCAATAGAAAAACCTAAAAAAAAATGTAGTAGTCAATGTCCATGGATTGTATTTTGAAATTTGAATTTTCATTTTAAAAATTAAATAGTAAAGGAAAGACTACATCTGTGTGTTAGTGAAAACCATGTTGCCTTGTTAGTTTATTAGATTTGATGCTTAGATGTTGAATCTTTGGAAACCTTGTGTTTCCTTGTTGAAGCACATGGAAGGTTGGGGTGATTGTGGCCCAATTTTTTGTAATTTTTTTTATTTAAAATAATATTTATAACTTTTTTGAACTTTTAAAACCCTTGTGTTGGGAATAAAACATGCCCAAAACCCCATAAATGTCGGGGAAAGTATGTGATATACTAACCCAAATAAATACTTAAAAAATAAAAGGGGAACCACATGATGGTGTTCCTATAAATATGACTGAATCAACCACTTTAGATGGATTATAAATTCAATTGTATAGTCTCACTCAAGTTCATTCCATATAAAATTAAATGCATGATTGGAAGAGAATGAAAAGTTTTCATGTCCCAATCATGACCATGGATTTTATTATATAGTTTTTCTCAAACTCTAAATTTCTCTTAATGTATATTAAGTGCATAATAGAAAGATAATGAAAAAATTTCATGCCCCCATCATGATCTTGGTGTCAACAAGTGTGAAGTGCAATGAAAACTATTCTTTATTAAACTAGTAAAATGGATTGTTATGTATGTGCACGAACTAGTAATATGTAACATGAATATGAAGGTGTGTTTATATGAATTAAATGTGTAATCACCTAAAATTTATAATTGGTTTCTAAGAGTGTCACTTGACCTACCCTATCCATAGCCTTACCATAGACCTATTCTAGAACCTTAGACTTGTATTTCTAGTCATTCAACAAACCTTCTTCACTTACATCTAGTCAAGACATAGTCCCTAAACTGTCATCTCTAAACTCAATCCAAATTTATTAGGATTATAAAAAAAGGACATTAGCACCACATTTGAGACACTATAGCCACATGGAACTAGTGTCCCAAACTGGGCATTACTTTCCTTATCCCTAGATCTTCCCAAGAATACATTTTCAAATGTATTCCCCTCCAAAGGTTGGCCTAAACTCATTTTCTTATTTGCATAATAAATATAGCCATATAAATACAATTCTAATCCATATCTAGTGACTACATGGAAAATACATGCAAAAAGCTATTCAAACCAAAGAAAAAGTTGTGCAAAATCAAGGTACATTATCCCTATTATGCCATACTTAATTCATACTACCATTTATATCAACCCTAAGTCTATTTATTAGGCATTCTAAAGATCAAACACATTCAAGGCATCTAATTCTACTCTCATTATAGCATTCACTTGCACATACATAACACACTAGGTGGGAGAACTACATCAGATTCATCCCTCTTTGAAGTATTGGTATGTATGTAACTCTCTACATAGTGGGGTGTTGAGGATGTTGAGTATATACTACTAACAAACTCAATTATTTCTCATACACACTCATAAAGATAACTATCGTTTGTACATAAAATCAAACTTTCTAGGTATAATACACAGATATAAGCTTTGGTTATAAATAAATAAAACATACAGACATAGGTGCAGGTGCTCCCTAAAAATAGGAATAGTCTTCCAAAGATGACATTATCACCACATTAAGAACACTACGCATGGATGGAACTACTATCCAAATTGGGTCCTATTGTCTAGTGAATAAACAAACATCATAATCCTACTTGTGACACTTAGATTTGCTCAAATATCAAGTTTCAAAACCTAGATCATCTACGATAATATGTTTTCAATTGAGTCTCTATTTATCCTTATTTTTTGCTATTTATATAAATTGAAATAAGGTAAAATCCATAAAAAATTAGTAACTTAATTACTGTAATTTATTTAATTAATTTTGGCATCTCAGCCCTTTAACCAAATATAGGTAATTAGTTGTGTAAAACCCTAAAAGGTTAAATCATTTGGTGAAGTCATCTTACTTTGAATATTTTTTCAAACCCTAGCTTGTATTAATCCAAATTTTATGCAATAAATTTAGGGATGCCTAATTTTGATTTTCTAATTTCAATTAGACAACCTAGCTAGTTAAAATCAATTTTACATTAGTGTTTCAATTTATTTTACATTTAATTTAAATTGTTTCAAAAAAAACCTAGATTTAATAACCTTAGACACATTTAGGGTTTGTATCTTTTTCTATTTATATTCATATTTTATTTCCAACACCTAGCTTTTAGATTCACATATATTCTAATTCATATCATCATGATAATATTAATAGAATACATAAATTACTTTTTATTGCAAAGTTTCATACTTTAATTTGCATGATTATTCCCTTTAATCTGGAATGAACTAAGAAAATAAATCAATACATGTATAGATAATGCTTACTATCAAATACAAAATTCATCATATTCTATAGCATGCTATCTTTCTTCTATGTCAAAAATAATTAAGACATTATTCTTTAATCACATGGACATATGCATACAAGATGTTTCAAATCAAATAAAATATATTTCATGTTACATTATTTCTATAACATGTTATATTTACTCTATGTGAAAAATAATAAAGACATTATTCTTTAATCACATACACATGTGCATGCATGATGTTTCAAATCAACTAAAATATATTTCATGTTACATTATTTATTTTTCATGTTATCTTTCTCTTATATGGAATTTTGTTAACAATCAAACCCATACACACGTAGAGGATTCAATACATAAACTACCCACTATGTTTCATGTTTCAATGTCATATCTTATGCACAAGAAAGAATCTCCTTTTCCTCCTCATATTCATGATGGTGATAACTACTTTCCATCTAATTAGGTCCATGTTATCATTCCTCCACAAGATGACACAACCTATAGCACTATCACTAATCCCCTTACTCAGCCTATTGACACTTATTCCCGATAGGGTGTGTGCTTACATGTCCAAAAAAAACAAATAGGGTTTAAACTTGTGATATTCTAAGTGATAAAAATTATAAGTATGACCAATATAATTACAAGTTTAAAAAAATAGAATAAACTATTACATGAAAAGATTCCAACATCAGAAAATCAATTTACAAGACAAAAGCCTCTAGGGCACAATAGTGTAAATCATGTTTATGCATCTTCAACTAGTCAATTTGTGAAAAATAATGTTACATATCCAAATCACAAATCAAAACAAACTACAACTACAACTAGTGATTCAAATATCATTCAAATATCAAATAAGAGATCAAGTGAGATAATAAGGGACATGATTAAAGATAATTTGACTAACCTACTTCCTCTAAACCCAATGAGGAGATTCAAATGTTTTTGTGCATATCAGAGAATGCATGGGAACCACACATATTAATGTTTAGCATTGAAAATGAAAATACAATAGATAATGGATATAGATTACTCATATAGTGACACTTCATCTAAACAACATGCATTAACATATATACCAATTCAAAAAGAGTCAAATTTAGAAACAATATAAAAATGGTTACCAAAGCATAACTCAAAACAGCAAAAGGTTCTAAATTAACAATCACAATAAGAAATAATACACCAAGCATAGATAAATAAATCACATATACCTTTCCAAAATGAATATTAACATTCAATATGGTATGGGTTTGGTCAAAAGTATCTACAAAAGTATGATCATTGTCAAGGTTTGGGCAAATAGGACCAAGACATCACTACTATTCTAGTAGTTGATAATATTAGTCAATAGGGTTTGGGATTCATTAAACATCCTAAGGTAAATCATTCACATACACAATTTATCAAGGTAAATCATATAGATACATAGGACATGTTACAAAAAGAGCAAGAACTTTAGTTTCAAATTCAAAATCATGCTCAACTGATAAACATTATCAAAACATGTTTTCTATAAAAAGAGCCTCCAAAACATAGTATGTCTATGATAAGCATAGTTTCAAAGGGAAAAATCACAATCAATCTTCCAAAGAATAATTTAGAAAGGTCAACTCCACAATATCAGTCAATTCCATCAAGCACACTAGGTTATTATGATTTTGATATAGAATAATATTATGATTATGATGAGGAATAATACTCAAATTCATATTGTAACAACATTCAACTATATCATAACAATCACACTACACAACATATTATTATTCATTATTTGACATAGGACACAATGATAACAATTATTCTATGAGACTCATTAGTCAATATGGTTCCTACCCTTATATACTTCCTTATCTCCCTTACTCCTTGTACACAATTTAATTTTATATGCTTTTACATAGATTATAATCAAAAAACAAAAAAAAATATAACATGTCAAAATACAAAAACATTAAAATATTTCAAATCTAAATATTTACAAATTATATGCATTGATTTGTTTGCATTTCTACTACTTGCTAGATATTGCATATTTATAGCTATCCTAGTGTAGTTGGTTTTATCATTCACATATGATTCACCTATTATTGTCATGTGTTTGTAGATTCCATATAGGAATTTGGTCCACTAAACTAATCCAATCCAACTATCATTTAACCATTGGGGGCATTTACATCTATCTATATTTATACATTTCTACATATGCCCACTTGGGGGTACCTCATACATAGTTTCTATAATCAGGTTTTATCTTTACACACTATACATTGTAGTTATGTATTGATTTATATTTATATTCATCATTTTTATTAATTGTTTAGATTTTTTTACTAATAATCGCTAGTTTAGGTGTACCCTGGAAATTACATATATTTCTATTACATAGCTATACATGTTTTCATTTCTAGTTCCTAGATTAGACTTGATTATGTTACTATGATTCTTACATCTTTGATAGCATTTTAATATGTTAGTGTTCCTTGGATTCTATGCCACTTATTAGTTTGTATGCCTTAGACATGTGCCTGTGTCCCTTGTGTGTGTTCTTTCATGTTTTTATATGCAGACATTTGAACATGTCCCTCTTTTTGGCTCTATGTTAAAATAATTATTATTTTTATATGTGGACATTTGAACATGTCCTTGTATGTCTTCATTCTTAGACTAAGTGAAATGTACCCATGTCCCTTGTATTGGGGCTCCTTGGCCTACTTTTTTGTGTGCATCATTTGCTTATATGTTTTCTTATTTTTATGATTTTAAACCATGACACTTGTATTTTTATTTTGTACACACACACACAAACACTCCACTTTTTATGCCATGACAACTCTCATTCATCTACCTATCCTACTTGGGAACCTTAATAGACATTATGCTGCATCCTCCTAGGTAGTTACTCAGATTTTAATACAAGTATACATTCCTTACATCTATCTTAACACCCTTGTCTAATGTTATATTACAACATACATCTTACATTTTCTACTATTGCATATATACATTTACATGCTGATGTTATATTTTTACATTATACTGGAATATCATGCTCTGACTAACACATTTTGTAGGGCTAATTCTTTAAAGGGAAATTATTCCATAGATTTCACAACTACCCTCAAAAGAGGGGGAATTTATAGTGGTTATCATAGATATTAGGCTCCTATTTTTTCTTTTCATAGATACATTTCAGCACATAGGCTCAGTTACAGAGATCAAACTCAGGGTAGACATAGAATAGACAAGAGGTTTATTAGTTATTTCAGACCATACAAAAATAAGACTAGGCATTCATTAGTGCCTAGATTGGAACACTAGTGCCATAGGGTGATATTGTCCACTAAATGGAAATACTATCAAGTAGACCTAATTTTAGGATAATCCATATCATTTAGACTAGTATACCAAGTATAGTACATATTTACATAGATATAGTCATAGGATTGGAAGTTACATTCATCTTTAGCATAGATTTAGTCATTTTAATTTAGATTCATACTAGTTACTCAAATTTGGGGGAATTATGCATGGTATGATCATTCATAAATTCATATCAATTACATAGATTCAGTTATTGCATACTTGATTTAGATTCAATATACTTAGATACCATTTGGGGGGCATGTGTGAACATATAGTTCCCATATACTCAACTTCAAATAGGTAAAACAGATGGAATGTTAAACTCTATATCATTATCTATATTGTATACACTTAATATCACATTCTAGGTTATCACCATATTCATACCTTACTCCATCTATAGTTGTTAGCATTCTTGAGTTGCCCAGATCTGCCTAATATACTCTAATGGTTGTAGAGATGAATATATAGATAAATTACTCTATTAGATACTTTCTACACTTTGTGTAGTATAGATATAGATGCATCTAATTCACATATGGGGAAATTATGGATTCATTTCCTACTTGAGTTCTTGATCCACCTAGATGAGAGGACTTGACACACTTACAATCTTACCCAAGTTATTCATAGAGATTAGGATCTACCAAATAGGATGGGCAATGATGGAGTCAAAACTAGATTGAGTTATTGATTCACCCATATGAGGATTGATGAATCCATTATCTTAGTTCAAGTTATTCAATGATATGATCACTATGCACTTTCATACATGTAATTTATCACTAGGATCATGCATTGGTTCACGTACCCAATGAGGTGTATTTATTCTTTTCCTCTCTCTTTACTCAGTTATTTCATTTTAGCATAGTCTTCTATTTTTCATTTTCTCATTAGTAAGGACTAATTTTTTCATGTTTCATTATAGGACATTACTATAGATAATGTTTAATATACGCAAACCCAAATTAGCATATTCAAACTCAACTACATAGGATTCACTTCCAAGGTAAGTCTAGGTATGTTTATTTTTCATTTATACTAGTCATTTCACTTTGTTGCATTACTATCATAAATGGGGGGAAAGTGTAATCACCTAAAATTCATAATTGGATGCTAAGAGTGTCACTTGAGTTACCCTATCCCTAAGCTTGTCATAGACCTATTCTAGATCCTAGACTTACATTTTCATCCATTCAATAGACCTTGTCACTTACATCAAGTCAAGACATAGTCCCTTAAGTATCACTTCTGACCTCAATCCAACATTCGCAACATTATGCCAAAAGGCTAGTAGCACCACATTTGGGACATTATATCCACATGGCGCTAGTGTCCCCAACTGGGTACTACTGTCTTTATCCCCATCTCTTCCCAATGGATAATTTTTATAATATGTACCCCTCTTAAGGTTAGCTTAAGCTCATTTTCTTATATATACAATAAACAAAACCTTATAAATATATGTCTAATCCACCTCTATTGACTACTTTAACCAAATACAAATTTGTGCAAAATCAAGGTACATTATCCCTATTCTACCCTAATTTCTGCATAATACCATCCATAGTAACACTATATCTAGTTTTGAAGCATTCCAAATCTCAATCACATTCAAAGAATTGAATGCCACTCGCATTCTATCATTCACTTACACATACATAATGCACTAGGTGGGAGAACTACATCAGACTTGATACCTCTTAAAAGTATTGGTATGTAGGAAACTCTCTACACATTACGGTGATGAGGATATCCATTCCATCCTACTAACACACTCAATTCTTGATCATATCACACTAGAAAAAATAACTAGCATTTACACACTAAATCAAGCTTTTGAGGTACAATACATAGCTACGAGCTTCAATCATACATTTAAAAAACATACAGACATAGGTGTAGGTGATCTCTAAAATATGAATAGACTTATAAAGAGGACATTAGTCCCACATTGAGGACACTACACATGAATGTATCTACTATCAAAATTGGGCATTACTATATATTGAATAGGTGAACATCAAAATCCTACTTGTGACACTGAAAACTACTCAGATCTCAAGTTTTAAATTCAAACAAGGTTTTAGTTATGTCTCTATATATCCCAATTTTTTGATATTTATATAAATTCAAACAAGGCCAAAGTCATAAAAAAATTAATAGGTTAATTACTACAATTTATTTAACTAATTTAGGCATCTCATCTCATTAACCAAACATAGGTAATTACTTATGTAAAACCCTAAATGGCTAAATTAAAATGGTAGCATGCCTCATGAATATAAGAGTGTGTATATGTGTATGAACTAGTATCATGACCCCTAAATTTAAAATTTTGCATATGTGCATCAACAAGTATCATGCCTTTTAATTTTTTTCCAAGTCATATAGAATGCTATGTATGTATATGTTGAATTTAAAATAATGTATATCAAATTTAGGTGTGTGGAAATATCTAATTCATGTTCTTATAAATTGTGCACATGTGCGTATGCATATGCACATAGGTGTGTATGAATATATACTCAAATATCTATAAATTGAGTGGATATGCATGACATATGCCCCCATAATATGTATTCATGTGCTAATATTTTCCATTTAATTGAACCATCAAATATTTAAACCATTTGGAATATTTGAAATATGTACTTTGATTTATTTTTTTATTTATGGAAGTTTATGTACATATGAAAATCCAATTGCAATTACCCCTTATGAGATATTGGATGTGTTTATTAATTCATTCATCTTAAAATAAAATTTAATTTTATCATGTCATGTATAAAGATAAAAACATGTATAATTATGTGAAAATATGCGGAGTATGTCACCATAGTAATGTATCTGTCAATCAAGGTATATATGTAGCATATGTAATGCAGATCATATAGGTGTCATTTCTAGAGAGTTGTATTATTAAAACATGTAGTAGTAACCATTAGTGAGAAAGATAATTTAATCTATCTATAAAATAAGAGTGCATGATATGGATAATGGCACCACTCAGTGTCATCTAGCATAAGAAGTGAAAGCATATCAATCTGAAAATATAGTGTCACACATAAGATCAAGGGACACATATAATTACATGAATATGTTGTAACAAAAAAAGGCAAGGGTTACACATAAGCGATAAATATGTACTAATAACAAGGCAAATGGACACACATAATGGATAATAAAAAAAATAGACTAGAGTAACAACATTAATTAAGCATCAAACAAGTTAAAAAATAACATACACCATGCATATGCATCAAAGTCACATAATAGTATATTAACATATCTATGTAGTACTATGTAAAATATGAGTAACTATAAAGATATGTGTAATAAATATAAATGTCACAACATGTTAAAAGGTTATGGAAAGATATAACTTGTAATAATGAAATCTATAGAATAAGATGCCACCAGTATTATCATGATCACTAGGTATAGGAAAGTCCAACATTTTTATGTCAATGCGTAATAGTATGTTATGCATCACACTCATATGCCATTAAATACATATGTGTATTAAAATTATATGACATCCATAAAACATGTGTTCATAACATATGTAAATAGTGTGATATAGTAATCATGTCATGCTTAGGTCCTTATATTAATTTTTGGAATATTTTTAAAGTTTTCACATTTTATTATTATTTTGTATTTTGATTTTTTTTTAAATTAATGATCATAAATAAGTGAGTAGGTCATCCTCATGGGGATTGAAGTCACCATATTCTAGTTTTTATCATATTTATTTTCTTCCATTTTCTCTAATTTAGTATATTGTGTGTCTATTGTTATCTTTTGGCGAGTACCATTGCCATTATGTTGAATATTGATTATAATTTATTCATGTAAGAAAAAATATATTGATTTATTGTATTCACTATGACATCAAATGGGTGGTAGAATGTGCCACTCATATGCATGTATCAATGACATTTTGAGCATAATAAATTGGCATGTAAATATGTCTAATGAATGTATCATGATGTGGGTTGAATAGTTACTTAATATTGAGTCCCAAGTGTGGAAAAAATGTGATGCTACCTACATTTTGATATTGATCATTGTGATTATAAATATGTTGTTTATAATCAACTTAGATATATGTTATAATAGTCATAATGTATTTTCATGGATTATTGTAACCTTTGTGTGTTATATTTGTTTACTGAATTCTATTGAAATGTAATACTGAATGTTCTTATTGACCTTGTGTTAGTTTGATGATGCCTTAATTCTTGTATCCTTGAATATTCTTATGTAATGTGTCATAATGTTCTATGCCATGCCTTATAATTATATGATAATCACAAGATGATTTTCCTTATTTATGTGAGAAATGTCCCATGGATTGATGTCTAGTAGATGGTAATGTGACTAGATTGCAATCAAGTAATATCTACAATATTGTTACTGGTTTATTTATATGACTTATTACTTGAAATGGTGTTCAAGATTTGATATCTGAAATCTCCATATTATTTACCTAAATATACGATTAATTATTTTTCCAATTCATGTTTGATTTAAATGTTTGTTGTGAGATAGCATTGCAACTATTGTTTACCTTATGAATGTACTCATGATTTGTCATTGTTTCCTTTTATTTTCCCCTAAAATATTATCCCTGAATATGAATTTTTGATTTGTCCCTTTTTTTTGTATATGACTCATCCTGATATTCTCCAAATTTAATAGATGTGAATAGAGTGTGAGATAAATATTCATTTGAAAGATTGAAGTTCAACTTGCATATTTTATCATATTTCATATCTACCATGTTGGTATGATCATCATTAGAGTCATAATAGTATGTGGTAATTCCATTTTGATTTTACAAATTCACCAGTAAAGGAAGATTCATAATAGGTTTTAGTTGCTCTATATTAGCTTTTGGTCATGTTATATTACTTTTTTATATGGTATGATTGGTTATTTCACATTTTCATTATTTGATTCACCCACTTCATATGCATGCATATGAGCTATGTGAATGTGTTTTAATGGATGAATGATAGCATGATCTTGAAAATGTGATTGTGATTGGTTATCATTAATAGATTGGGTCTTATTGCACTATATAAGGGTCATAATTTATTTGTTATGTATAATAATAGATTTAATCCATAAATTTGGTACATCTATGTAATTTTGATGGTACTATTTCCTTAACATGTATCCAAGGTCACCCTAAAGGAAAGTTGTAATGTAATCAATTAGGATTAATGTGTAAGGTAGTAGGTACCACATTAGGACATAATTTTACATCTAATGATATGGTCTTAAGTATTTAGCATGGAGTGTTTTCAAACCCTTTTATGGCTTGGTTTGATTGTTTACTAGTAACCATATTAATCCCCAATTATTATAATAATGTAATTCTATAGCTATTAAATCTAAAAAATATATTTGAAGAAAAAATTATCATGTTGCTTTGAATTTGAAGTAGAGAAAACATGTCAGATGTTTCTCTATTGTGTGTTACACAGGTAAGTCTTCTTTGTCAAAGGTGATGGATTTTTTTATATATTTATGATAAAGGAAAATGATGCATGTGTGTATTTATAGGAAGATGTTTTATGGTAATGCCTTATAAAATATGTTTTTAAATACCTCTAATCTCTTGAGTGAATCCAAGATATACGTTTTATCATTGGTGTTCTTTCTTTTATCTATGATGTCATACTCTTTGGGTTGATTATTTTGCTTAGTGGGTTATCAAGGGGTTGAGGAGGAACATGTTGAATAACTTAATTCAACTATGAGTGATGGGGAGATTATCTTATATAGTGTTGAAAACATTGACTATGGAATCCTAAATAATCAATGAGAAAATAATGGGAGTGATATGGTAGCTAGTAAAAGCTTGAGATCTAGGAGAAAAGGAATAAAAGGAGTCATGCATGAATTTTCTCATATATTGGTAATAAAATGTAAATAAAATTAAATGTTTCAATAATATTATTTGAGGAAGGCTTCATGTTTTTCATTTTTAATTTTAGCTTTATTAGTGTTCTTATATTTGATCCATTTGTTTACATATTTGATCCAAATTAAATAGAATATCTGAGTAGAATGATATGAAATATTAATTTCATGATTTGAATTAACAAATAATGTTTATTTATTAAAACCATAGGTAATATTTATTATTAAGGGGTAATCATAAATTAAGTCAAAAATTAAAACCCTTAGGCTAAATTTTGAAATCCTAGAAGGGTGAAACCCAAATGGAGACCTAGGGTTTGAATTAGTTTGATCAATGTACATAAACTCCTAATCTAGAGTTTAGTTCAAAAAAAAGGTCCCAAGTCATGATGAAACCTCTTGCACATGGAAGACCTCATCGAGAGCTTTCCAGTGCTTCTTTTAGATAAAAAAATGGAATTTGAATGCCCAAGTTATAGGATATTGAAGTTATTTTATGATAGGCAAAATAAGGAGGTGTCACAATGCATGGTGCAATTTGAATGTGACAAGTGGACCAATCACCCATTGACATGTGGCAGTATGTTTTTGTATATTCATGCAAAATTTTGGTTTGGTGTTTTGGTTTAGTTTCATCCTTTGGTCTTTGACAGATGGTCATATGGAGAACCATGGGCCCCGTTATTGGCTTACTGGGGGCCCTTAGTGAGGGTTGACACACTTGATTAAGGAGGGGTGCCTTGGCCTCCATCTCACATTGCATTGCATTTGCATTTTCTTTTAAATCATAGTTTTGTACCCATCAGATGCATGTGGGACAAATAAATTATATGTTTTAAAGCTTTTAAATATTACCTTGGTAATTATTTGTACTTTGCTATTACCAAGCCCCATTAAGTCACATGGGAGAAACAACACTTGCCATGCCAAACTATATTGTTGAGTCAAGCCCGAGATAGAAGATAATTATATGCTAGTTTGGAGACCATGAAAAATGCCAACACATATGCCGAACCAAAGAACCTCGAGAATGGGTCACATACATGCCACATCCATATAGATCATGTAACATGAGAAAAGGACAAGCTGATTAGTGTATATGTTAATATTAGCACACCAACCAACTAACCATGCTAAGTTTGGTGCCTTGAGCCCACCAAAAGGGGTATTGGTAGTGTTAAAGGAAGCCACCTACCTATTAAAAGACACAAAGCCATTCCAATTCGCTAATGTGGGACTAAAGATAAGTCTAAGCGCCCAAAAAATGAGGTCAAAGACTTGAAATCATGACCCACCATGCAAAAGGGATAAGCCTTGACCGACAATGCTATGGGATTCCAAGTGTTATAAATGGAAAGAACATTTATTTGAATGTAAGTTTCTATGGACTATGTATTATTATTTTTTAGAGGCTGAGAGCTAGATGGAATATTGGAGAAAGCTAGTAAATGGATTTTGATTCATTATCCAACCTTATACACAGAGGGTAAGATTTTTTAATTATGTTTTTAAATTAAAAAGAGAAGTTACATTTATTATTATTTGGATAGACCAATAGTTAAAATGGAGGGACTTAGTGCACCTTCAGAAGGGGTTGAAGATTGAGGAAGGATTATATCTTACCAAGCTTGAGTGTATCAGTGAAGGTGGAGTTCTTGTATAGAGATCAAGCCTAAGGGATGTTGTGTAGCATTTCAAAGAATTTTTAAACCATTTGTTGCACAAATTTAATGGAAATGGTCCTCACTATTGGGTAGACCCGGAGACGTAGACAAGAGATGTTGAACTCCATTATCAATGTCATATGGTAATTTGTCTTTATTTGCATGATTTTAATTTAGTTTTTTAATTTTTAATTAATTGTGAATACATGCAAGTTTTAAAAATTGACATTTTACGACATTTTCAAAATCAAACCGATTTAATTGGTGAATGGAAGTGAAAAAGTCATTCGATAGTTCAAATACAATTTGATAACCAAGAACACTTATTTGCCAAACAATTTGCAATTTCTTTTGAGTATTTCAAGAATTTGATAAGTTTGATAAATTCAGCATTCATAGATTAAACTTCACTTTGAGTTTATCAGTGTAGTTTATAGATTATATTGGTATCAGAGTAGCTAGAAAGTAGGGTTAGATTATGATTGTGTGATATGATAGTTGCTTTCAGTTTATTAGTTTTTAATATTTTATAGACTTTATTAGATTTTAGTGTGCAGTTGTGGAATCAGTGTGTTTGTAGGAAACCATGGGCAAGTTATCACATGATGCTAAAATGGAAGAGCTTGAAAGTATAAATACCAGATTTAGGATGAGAATGCATTCCTTAGATGCAAGCTCTTAGCTCTTAAAGAGCAAGTTGAAAGTTTGAAATCAAAGCTTGAATCTAAGGATGAGCTCTTAATCAAATTTTAGTGTGGCGAACCAAATAAGGTAATACCTTCTACTTCAAATGTAGAGACTATGATTGAGTGCATTGTATTTTATTCACCATGTAATTCATCTTCTTCTTTCCATTCAAATTCAGATTCAAGTAATGATGTTTTTGGTAGTTTTGAACAACAGACTAAGGGTATAGGATTCAAATTATTGAAGAAAACGGGATTTAATGGAAGAGGTCATGGTCGAGAGGGCCAAAGAATTACTAACCCAATATAGGTAGAGCATAGATCTCTTCATGTAGGTTTGGGTTACACTAGTGAGCAGGTGGGTATTAGAGAAAATTCCTCCATGGCTAAAGGAAGACAAGATTCTATTAGCAAAGGTCTGAGGCCACTAGTAGAGAATGTGTAATTTAAGAGAACATGTAAATGAGGTATTGAGTTTCCAAATCCTAGTTACTACACTAGAGTTAGCACTAAATCTTCCAATCCACTTTTTATGTTTAAGAAATTTAGATTTAACATTCAGAAGATGATGCAATCATTTCCTTGCACTTTTTGTGGAATGCATAACCACTATGTTACATTTTATTGGAAGAGACATGCTTTGATTCAACATATTGTAGGTGTTAAGGATCATTCTCGTCAGGGCAAAGCGAGAAGAGGTAAAAGGGAGACCTCACCTAAGAAGGTTGTATGCACTCATTATCATATGAGAAGACATTGGATTGATAATTTCTTTAAAATTCAATCATCTTCTCATTCTAGACATGGTAAAACTAAGATGATTTATCAACCTATTAATAAGGTCAATGAAGTTAAATCAATCCATAATGACATTAAGGAATCCACTAAGGAAATCAAGTTAACTAGGTAGAAAATTTGATTAAGTGGATTTATAATGCATTTATTTTTCAAAGCATTCTTAAGAATTCTATTAAGGGAAAGAACAAGATTTGATGATGCATTAGTAGAGCTTTTGAGAACACTTCAAGATAGGTTTATCATTTGAAGTATTTCAATTTTCACCTTATGTCAAATAGCTCTATGTTTTGGAATCTCCTATTTATGCTGAGTGAGTTGTTTGTAGGACTTGAACTCATTTGATCAATTGGAGATAATATAAGAATGCATGTTGTGGGTTAAGTTAATTTCCTTGTAACACTTGTCTCATATTTAACTACTATTTTGGGAATGTATCTATTTTTGGAACATGGATGTATAGATGCATTATAAGACCCTATGGGCATGTTTGGATGTTAGGCAATATACACTGTATGTTGTTTACATTTGCTTAGCATTTTAAGTCCCATACCAGGGCATTGTATTGCAACATGTCTACAACATTTATTGTATTTGTTTGACATTAACAAACTTGTTTTACATTTACATTAGTAATTGTTTTAGTTTATTAACAATTCACTGCTTTACAGGATGTGACATGGGGAGACAATTTTGGTATGTTGTGATCTGTTCATTGACAGTTGTATATTCCCTTACTCATGCCATATTGTAGGCAATTTCACTTGAGTTGTGAATCATTTATTTTTCCAATGTTAATCTCTTGCTATGATTGGGTTATGTTTGATGTAATATAGTAGATCAGTTATCAGTTTTTAGGAAAAAATAGACTTTTGGAGACCAAAAGCCTCTTTTGTAGGGAGGTGTGATCTGGAGTTTAGTTTGGAAAAAGGTCCCAAGTCATGAAGAAACCTATTACACATGAAAGAGCTTGTTGAGATATTTTAGGTGCTTCTTTTAGATCAAAAAATAGAGCGTAAATGCCCAAGTTATAGGCTACTAAAGTTATTTTGCAACAGGTAAAATAAGGAGGTGTCACAATGGGTGGTGTAATTTGAATTTGATAATTGGACTAATCACCCATTGAAATGTGGTAGTACATTTTTGTACATTTGTGAAAAAATTTGGTTTGGTTTTTTGGTTTGGTTTTAGCCTCCAGTCTTTGACAGGTGGTCATATGGAGAACTGTGGGCCCCACTATTGGCTTGTTGGGGGCCCTCAGCAATGGTTGACACACTTGATTAAGGAGGGGTGCCTTGGCCTCCATCTCACATTGAATTTTATTTAAATTTGATTTTAAATCATAATTTTGTACTCACTAGATGCATGTGGGACAAATCAATTGTATGTTTTAAAGCTTTGTAATATTGCCTTGGTAATTATTTGCACTTTACTATTACCAAGCCCCATTAAGTCACATGGGAGAACCAACATTTTCCATGCCAAAATATATTGCTGAGTCAAGCTTGAGAAAAAATATAATTATATGCTAGTTTGGAGACCATGATAAATGCGAACACATATGTCAAGCCAAAGAACCTTGAGAATGGGTCACATGCATACCACGTTCATATAGTTCATGAAACGTGGGAAGAGGACATATCGATTAGTGTATATGCTAAGATTGGTACACCAACCAACTAATTATGCTAATTTTTGTGCCTTGAGCACACCAAAAGGGGCATGGACAATGTCAAAGGAGTCTACCTACCTATTAAAAGACACAAAGCCATTCCAATTCGCTAATGTGGGAATAAAGATAAGTCTAAGTACCCAAAAAAGGAGGCCAAAGACTTGAACTTGTGACCCACCATGTAAAAGGGATAAGCCTTGACCAACTATGTTATGGGCTTTCAAGTGTTATAAAAGGAAAGAACTTTTATTTCAATGTAAGTTTCAACGGATTGTAAATTATTATTTTTTAGAGGCCGAGAGCTAGATGGAAGCTTGGAGAAAGATAGAAAATGGATTTGATCCATTATCTGACCTTATACACAGAGGGTAAGCCTTTTTAATTATGTTTTCTAATGAAAAAGAGAAGTTCAAATTATTATTATTATAATTTGGATAGACCAATATTTAAATGGAGGGACTTAGTGCACCTTCGGAAGGGGTTGAAGATTGAGGAAGGATTCCATGTTGCCAAGATTGAGTGTATTATCAAAGGTGGAGTTATTTTATAGAGATCAGGTCTGAGGGAAGTTGTGCAAAGTTTGAAAGAATTTTTAAGCCATTTATTTTACAAATTTAATGAAAATGGTCATCACTATTTGGAAGACCTAGAAACATCGGCAAGAGATGCCGAACTCTGTTATCAATGTCGTGTGGTAAGTTGTTTTTTATTTGCATGATTTTAATTCAATTTTCTAATTTATAATTAATCATGAATACATGCAAGTTTTAAAAATTAACATTTTATGAATTTTTTAAAATCAAACTGGTTTAATTGGTGAATGGAAGTGAAAAAGTCATTCGACAGTTCCAATCCAATTCGATAGCTAAGAACACATATTTGCTAAATAATTTGCATGTTCTTTTGAGTATTTCAAGAATTTGATAAGTTTGAGAAATTTAGTATTCATAGATTAAACTTAACATTGAGTTTATAAGTGTAGTTTATGGATCAACACCAATATTTATTATCTTAATTTTTTTTATAAATCCTAAAAGTATATTAGATATTAAATAGTTCATATTGATATATATGGAATTCAAGCATACATCTGAATATAATATATGGAAACCAATTACATTAATCTTACAAATGACATATGCTAAATATATTAAGTACAAAAATGGATGAGTACATATATTTTTTTATTGATGCCTAAATATGACTAACTTATAATGGTATAAAGTATACTGACATAGGCATGTCATTCATCTATTATAATAACTTTGTTTCTATCTAGGTAGAGTTGGTTTTGTTAGATATAGGTTAGTATTGGATGTTAATACTAAACTATGTTGGTTAGTAGTGAAATATGATAAAATATGTGTCAATGAAGGTATGGACACATTTTCCTATCATTAAAATATATGTATGTATGATGATGAATCCTGATGATGTGTACAACTCTATAGATTAACCTCCTTCACCTAGAGACCCTAGGTGTGCATGTCAGGGCTATAAACCTAAAAAAATTAGGAAAGTGTAATGGATTGAGCTGACCCCAATCACCCTAATTATTTGATTAATCACTACATACATATATAATAATTTGAGGAGGGAAATTATTCCATAAGTTGTTATCCCATAGTGTGATTATGCAATTATGTTCCTTTGTTATATGTATGTAGCCAATTATTCAAATTTGATACTTGATAATTATTTATTTCAATTAGATTTGGTATAATTTATACATGGATTATGATTACTTCTAATCAATATTTTTTATATTTTGGAAGAATAGGCAATATTTTCTTAATGCATAGTAGTGTATAGATGTGTATTACATAAGTTCCAAGTACACCATAAAGAGAGGCCTTGATTTGTATATATACGAGTCCAAGTTAGTATTTTTTCACCACAAAAAACATAGGTACATGGGTAGACCCTAAAAAATACTTTATTTTAAAAAATACCCATTTAAACAAAAGAGTTAGAATCGTTAGACTCATATCAATATTGATTGACAATATTAACCCAATCTAACGTTAGCGACACATGTAAAAGTGAACTAAATTGAAGGTCTTAATATTTATGTGTAGGATAGTAACCAACATTGAAACAAATGATGGGGTTAAAATAGGTGCATAATAATATAAATAAAGGGTAAAAATCATAAGGTAGCATGTAGGTGTGAGATCATGGTAGGTTATGACCATATTTGTGTGTCCAAGTTATGTGTGGTAAATGTGTATCACGATTGTCATTATCAAGTACTTAATACTAGGATTTAATATCTACACAAATCAATTATTATGATATCCTTATTTAATTTTTACTTTTATATATATTTGGATTTTTTTTTCAACAAGGATATGTTTCCCGATCTCTTATATTGTCTTACCTCTTGATAAATCCAAGTCATATTATTTCCTTTACATTTTATTTTAATTTAATAGATTTATTTTATGGGATTCATCTTATATGTAATAATAATAGTTCACCTACCCTTATTTCGCCTTTCATTATATCACATACACATATTATCTTACCTAACTACTCCATGTCAATTGGAATCAACACCATAACCCTTTCCACAACCAACATATTTACGAGCATAACAAGTTTTTAATGATTTTTCCTATTATGCCTATAAAAAAACATAATAGATATCAAATGAAAATATCCTTGAATTTTTTTTTTACCTAATACCCAATAATAATACTATCCACATAATTCTCAATTTCACATTTCTATTTAATACTCAATTATCATAAATTTTCCATTTTCTCCTACGTCCACTCAAAACTATTTGTTATGCGAGATCCAAAAATATTAGTGCTCCAACCTTGATAATCATGCTACTAGTAATTAAGAAAGTTCACATAAAAATTATATATATATATATATATATATATATATATATACTTAAAATAATTTATTGTTCATGGATATATAATACAACATATTTTTCTTTATAAAACTTATTTATCTTCTCATGTAACTACCTGTCAATGTATTTTTGACCAAGTAATCATATTATATTTTTAAAAGTCCCTAAAATGGAAGAATTTTTAGTAGTAGTTCCAATAAACTCCTCACCATCACATGTTTTATATATATATATATATATATATATATATATAATATAACATAACTTATCCATAAGTACAAGGTAATATGTTACGATAAATACATAGATGCAACGTACTTAAGTTTAATATGAAATTTAAATATAAACATAACATATACAACAGACGTATGATATAACGAGACTTGTGAAAGATGTATATACCTAATAAATTTAAAATATACACAATAATAATATGTGATATTTCATTACAAACATATTTATTATGGTATACAAGCTATGGATACATTTAAATATATATAAATTGAATTTCCCTATTCTTCAATAAACTAGCAGTCATTCCTTGATAGTTTTTTTAAAGTGAAAACTATATAAAATATATATATCCTTAATGATTAATAAATTATTCTTCCTCAATTTATGGGAAACTCACCATTAAATTTTTATTATCCATTTAAAATAACAATTTAACAATACACATAAGTCACAACTAGAACTTATACAAATGTTTGTGAAGTGTTATTCTCAATCCTTTACTAACAACCCCAAATATTGATATGGATATCATTATAGTGAGGCTTAGGTGAATGAAATGTTACTAACATAGGAACTAAATAATCTCATGTGTTACAACTACAATCTCAATTTTGTACCGCCCCATTTTAAATCAATTTTTTTGAGTCACTCAACCCCTACTTTTTATTATTACTTTATCATTTAGCCATATGGGTTTTTCACCAAAGTTTTTTTAATCCTATTTATAAAAGTATTTAAAACCTCACCTTAATTATTTTTTTGCTTCAATTTAATCTTGTTTTTATAACCATTTTAATCAAACTAAGGGTTTCTTTCTAACTGGATGGTGTTATTAATAAGAGCGTAAATAGATGGCACATTATGTTTTTAAATTTATTCAAATTAAAATAGTCACTTTTTGAAACTTTACATATGCACATGTGAAAGGAATTTTGTGACCATTTCAATAGTGTAAAATGAAAAACTTAGCATA
>JARHVA010001828.1:2432500-2442500 GCA_037957365.1 Torreya grandis | reverse complement strand
CCATCCCATGCCTCCCAAACCTCTTCACCTAAATCGGGATCCCCATACAAGACTATGGTCCATTTACCACCATCCACTCCTTTATTTGAAATCAACACAATTGATGTGGCCACTAGGCCCCAAGCTGTGAAAAATAAATGAAAATACCAAACTTCTACACCTTTGACATATCCATTATTCGTCAAGACCTCTCAACCAACACAACCCAAGATTTCTATCTTGGACATGTCTCGACCAACATCACTAGGGGAAATTCTTCCTAACCTCTCTAGTCCACATGATGTATGGTATAAGCAACTTGTGGACTACTTGACATATTTTATCATACCTCCCAATCTCTTTAGCAATGGATGGCAGACTTTTATCAAAAGCACTGCTCGCTACACCATGATGGAGGGACATCTCTACAAACAAGGTCAAGATAGCCTCCTTATCCAATGCCTAACAACCACTGAGACTTCCCATGTCATGAAACAAGTCCATGACAAGACTTGTGGGGGAAATTTCAGTGGTAACTCGGTTGCAAAGCACATCATTTGCCTGGGATATTATTGGCCCACTATCAACCAAGACTACAACAACTATGTTTGACATTGTACCAAATGCCAACATCATACTAACCAACTTCATGACCAACATCAACCAAAACCTACCTACAACAACGACCAACATGTGGCCAATTTGGAATGAGGCAAATGGGGCAAGTTTGCTCCTAATTGACTTGGACCTTACATGACACACAAGCATGGATTAGGGACTTATCGTCTGTCTTCTCTTGAAGGCTGAATAGAACCTAAGCCCCTTAACGCCTTACATCTATGACCATTTTATTGTTAGTCAAGTACTCATTTATTTGACATTTAACTAGAGCTCATCCCTTGAGAAACCCCCATCATCATCATTCCTATTCCTTTTAACCTTCTTTCCCTATAAACATTAGTCAACCCTTTTGTCAAGCATGAATGCTTTGTCCTAATAAAAGGGAAACCCTCTAAATCTCTATAGTCAAGTCCATGACTAAAAAGTCTAGTCATACAAAAATAAATTGGGATGCCAAATAAATATATTCAAAAGTCATAAACTATAAATGTAGACTGCTCCCTCGAAGGACAGCTACATCATTGTTGTAATAAAATAGACTACTCCCTTGAAGGACAGCTATTCACAGACTTCCAAACATACAATAAGCATAATATAGACCACTCCCTCGAAGGATGGCTATGACCAACTTTTGCTACATACACAGCACAACATGACCATAAAACAACACAACATCCCCAAGTGGACTTCCCACATTGATCAGTCCCAAAAAAAAAGAAAAAAAAATGATTGACAAATTATTAAGTCATGGACTTGACTATAGGCGTTCTCAGGGTCACCTATAAAAGGGGCAATATCTTCATCATTTCAAGCATGTACCATCACACATATGGTAAATGCTAACATCTCTAACCTAACCAACTATCAACCACTTGGACCCTTTTTTTGAACTACATTGGTCTGATGCCCCTTACAATAGGGGCTATGTAGGCAGCACTTAGTCTTCTGAGGTTAGCTCAGCCATTCCCCCATTCATCTCCCTAAAGACAACGGCCATTTGTTCATCCATCTACCTGATGGACTAACCATATCAACTTTAACCATCACCAAACACTTCATCCAAAACCATGACCAATCAATCAACCCTGACATTGTAGAAGTCACCTTTGACTTCTCATGGGGCACACTGGAGATCACAGCCATCTCCCTGACCACATCAAACAACCTTTGAGCTCACTTATATCTCAATCCGACTCGACCAACGACCATGGAGATTATGCCTATCTCCTCTAACCACGACCACTTTAGAGACAACTCTACCTTAGTTATTTTGATTGCATGTATGCTACCTCACGAATAAATAGCAAAATTATGCACACCTTATATTATGACCCTCACAAGTATCGAATTGCGCTCCAGTTGATCCCCACTACTTGTGAAATTTTCATGTTATTCAAGAGCACTTCCTGAGCCTGAGATACTTGGAACATGATGACAATTGGATCTACAGTTATGATCATTTAACCCAATCAACTATGACTAAATGCTGAGGGCTGGTTACTTCGATTTTAGCACTCCTCGACCTCGACCGTGACAATTTGACCTATCTATCATGTGAAGTGGTGTACGCACAATCCCAATTATTATAGTGTTCACACTCAAACTTCACCATCCCATCCACTTTCTATCAAATCAGCACCCGATATCAAGTTACCTTCCCTCGACTCCCACTTTGAGGTAGAATACCTCATCACCATACCTGGGGCATCTACTCCTAGTTTTGTCTTGCAGTTCATCTAGAACAACCAACAAGACAAAAAGGGGCAAATGTAGACACCTAAATTGTGTTGATTCCCCTTGGTCCTAACCCACACTTTATTAATTTAAAATAAACAACTTATTTTAAATTATGACCTCAACCTGACACATCACCTAAGACACCTCACCTAAGACACCTCACCTTGGACCATTTCCCACCCTATGACTCATCTTGAGACTAAGTCATCTCCCTAAGACCTATTCTTACTCCTTTCCAACCGCCTAACTAACCCTCATGTTTAATAACCCTGCCATTTGACCATTCACCAACGGACTATGCACTTGGCAGATGAAGAACGGGCTTCTCAACCCTTTTACTCATTCTCCACCTGCCGACATTGGTTAATTATCGGCCAACACCGATAGAACCACTGATGTCAATTACATAAACTAACTTCTAACATCGAGTTAGGGGTTCTTGGACACTAGAATCACTCTTAGACTCTTGAATCGACTAGCTTGCTCTCTCAGATCTAGCTCTCTCTCTCTCTTCCTCTCAGACTTTGAGACATCACCAAGCATCAGACTTCAACTAACGCTCCCTTGGCAACAAAGAGTCTACACCAGTCACTCCAGATTGGACTGAAGCATTGCATGGGGACCTAGACATCAGCTGTAACAGGCACAAGCGTTCAACACCTTGGTTCTTCATCTCACCAGAGCTAAGTATTTCTTCTACCTTTCATTTCAGTATTTAGAAAACATTAGTAATTAGTCAATTTGCTATCTCTATATACTATCAACCAAACTAGACCCGACCTTCAACTAGACCCGACTTTCTCCTTGGAGAGGCTGAAAAGCCTTCCTCTCACCCTTACCCTTTTTTACAACCTAGCCTCTACCTTTGTCCATCTATGGACCTTATTCATCTCCTTGTAACCCTACACAGACCTTTTAAACCTACAGAATCCCTCTATCGACTATAGACATAACCCTGAGTCCTATCCAAGGCCATTGCCCTGACCGACATCAACCACTGACCATACCGACGTCGGCATAATAACCGACGTCAGCAACATTTGACAAACTAACACCCGCAGGACTACTGACATCGGTGACTATGGCAGACCGACTGAAAATAAATAGGTATGCATTATCTAATTTCTTCTTTGTTAGTCATTTGTCATTTCTTTAGTTTTGACACTTTTACTTAAACAGTGGACTGTCATCCCTCAAGGAAGTCTTTGCACTTTTGGGACTGAGCTTTGCTTGGCAGTCCACCCTATCTCTATCTAAAAATCTCTTTGTTTGAGTTTCTTATTCTTATCTATAGGTGTCATCCTCCACAGCCAAAGAGGAGCTCCTTCAATCGTCTGGATACGGTGTGCAACTTCATTCAGGTATCATCTAACCCCTGACCATTATTTTTAGTTTCTTATTTCCTCTGAATATAGAAAAGCGAAAATAGTTAGAAACACTTCTACATTTGAATTTATGTTTAATCACTTCATAATCACATAAATATATAATAAAATGAATAATTAAAGATGAGAACAAACGTCAACGTGTTAATTATAAAGAGACAGTATTGGCTATGTAAGGACAAAAATGGTTGCATAGGTTATGAAATAACAAGTTGGGTATTTGTAACAAAAAAATAAAAATAAAGTATTCTAAAAAACTTTGGGTTGTCCCTTTGAAATTAATTCAAATTTTATGTACATATCATAAGCCTCAAAACTCATGTTTTATAGAACATGTTAAAGGTATATATGGAAGTTGGTGTTTTAAATTTACTTATTATGTGCCATATTATACATTTTATGGAAGGCTATGAATTCCATTTGTGCAGATGAATACATAATGACATTATTTTTTTCTTTTTAATCATATTTTCCATTTTTCTTTAATGGGATAGGATTTTCTCACCAAATAATTGTGCAAAGATATCTATCAAATATAATGGTTTTCAAGGTATTTTAAAACTAGTTATGTTATAGATGGGGTTTCATTGAAGTCATTAATGCTTAAATGTATCTAATTTTTATTTAGAAGTATTTTATGTTGATGGAGATACATTAATACAAGATTCAAATGTGGAGAGAGAGTATAATATTAATTGTTTGCATTTTTGAAAATGAGCTCCCCATAAGATACATGAAAATAATGGTGCATATTCTAATTCATTTAATGGATATATATATATATATATATATATATATATATATATATATATATATAGGATAATAATCATGAGGAATTTATTTTTAATATATAGGTGCATAAAATTATTAAATGGGTTTGTTAAATAATTTTACCATTTAAAGTGTTCAATGGTTAAGGGATATATCATTTCTCAAACAATATTATTTGTTATGTAATACATGGACTAGGTATATGGTCACCCTATTTTTCAATGAATATGGGATGAAGAGGGTGGATATTATAATTTTTCATATCTAATATTTGGAAAGGTTGTAAGAAATAAATTTAATATTTGTGTACATTTCAATTTTAAGCCACACTTTAGTAGATGCATGCACATATATGTATGAATTCCTTTCCTTATAAAAATAAGTAATTATGTCTTGTACAATGATTTATGATCTCCAAAAAATAAATCAATTTGTTCTCCATAATAAATAATTTATTACCAAGTGGTTGCATGCATACCAAAAGAAAATATAATGTGCAAGGGGGAAAGAGAATAGGACAATACATTCATGTAATGTAGTCTTTCTTGAGGGTTTACAAAAGAAATATTAGCCCCAATAGTGAAAATTTTATTAGATATATTATTATTTTAAAGTTTTTACGAATAATAGGGACAATATAAGTGATGAAAATTTAGAAATTATGGAAGGATGTGAATAATTTGTAAGTATTATTTTGATAAATTGAGAATTATTTTTTCCAAATAATTGTTGGTATGATATAAGTTTTCATTATAATTATTATCTTGTTTTATTTACTCTATATTATTAGGTTATAAAATATGATGAAATATGGATTATAGGATAATAATTTAAGTAAAGTGTATAAAATAAGAGAATTGACTAAAAATGTGGAGTTATTTTAAGTTTTGAGAAATTTAGTCATACGAGCTCAAAAGATTAAAAAATAATAATTAAAGGGAAATTGGATTACATAGGGTTGATCCAAAAATACCAGAGTTTAACTATAGGATCCTCAAAATTATTTTTTTAGAATGTAATTCATATTTGCCAGGAGATGTAGAGATAGTGGTATATATTCTATAGACTACACTCAAAATCTAGTGGAAACTAGGGAACCGTATGTGTCATATCAACATTTTTTGCATGTTTAATTTGAATTATTTACTTTAATACAACATAATTATTATTATTATTATTTTATTGGGTAAAATCTAGGTTTTAAGGAACCCGAAACCACCAAAGTGAAGTATAGTAGAGAAACAAGCCAACAACAAGCCCAAGGAGCCAAAAGATAAGAAACTACAGGATTACACCAAAATTAAAAATAAGAAAACAAAATGAAAGAGAATATTGAAAACAAATCATAAAGGGTGATCCCATTCATCATGTCTTTAAGTAGGGTAGTTCACACTTAGGAGGTCCACTTGGGAGACATCCACATAGCCATCATACTACAGAGTTACAGTTGGAGGGTTTTGTCTTTCCTCTAAGAGTCATAGCCTGGTAGAACATAGTAGGAAGAAAATAATAGGTCAATTTTTCCTTAGCACAAGGAGCCCAAGGTCCCCAAAGAGATTCATAAAAATATAAAGGACCCCTTGTAAGGCATTGTGTAACTAGAGGTCCACCAATGAGGTAGGGATTTTACCTATAGGGTCTTCCACAAAACCTTCATATAGTTAGTTTATAGCTAGAGGGTATATCTTTCCTCAAAAAGTCATAGCCTAATAGAACCCAACAAGGAGAAAATGAGAGAATGTTTTAATCCTTGGCACAAAGGGGTCAAGATTCCTGAATAGATTCATAAAGAGATAAAGGTCCTCTCTAAGGATTTCTTTTAAAAGAGGAAAATCCAATCAAAATCCCAAATTGAAATTGAAAATGCATATAAAACTGGTCCTTGAGAGATTCAAGGCTAGTAAAATCCCTATGGTAGCATGAAATAACAGAGAATAAAATCCCAATAATAAATTCCCCCAATTCATATGGACATATTATACAAGCATGAATGTTTCTATCATCCAAGAATTGAGATCAACATGCCTGAGGTGAGAAAGGAAGATGTGACAACAAGAATCCCCAAAGAGGCATTTAAATTTATATTTTTAACTATTAGAATTTTAACCCATAAAAGAAGACAAAATGGTCTAATTACTATTATCCCAATGAATATTAACTCTAATTGTCTAAAGGTACTAACAAGGCAAGATCAATTCCCACGTGTTCATGTCATCTTTTTACTATGATGTCTAGTTTGGAGGGTGTAAGATCAAATATATGGCCCTTAATTTTACAATAGACTAGTGGGAATCTTCAATAAATTGATTTGAGTAAGTGTTGGTACTCCAGCCTCACAAAATAGTGAAGCCAACTTTGTGGATCAACTAGGTAGGGTAAAGCAGAGTGGAAAAAGTGGGTAAACTATTATATTGATACATGTTAAAAGTGGACCTAGATATTGAGATTCCAAGGTCCCAAATAAGCTTTCCCATCAAAGGCTTAAGTAATTAATTGCCTTTCAGCAAGCAAAGAGGCATGTCCAAACCATCCACCGATAACTTTGAATACTCAGAGGAAATGCCATTGCCAACCACATCCTCCCCTATAATAGAAATATAGTTGTTTTTTAATCATTTCTATCACTTTATATCCACCACCATTCTCAGAAATGATCTTAGCTCTAATCTCAGCTATAGACTTTCCTAAATAGGAATTTCTTAGGGAAAATCCATTAACATCAGAGTAAAGATTTTGATGGGAGAAAGGAAGCTCCAGCCCTAGCTTGTTTGCCACCCAAATCTTGCACCAAGGAGATACTTTTACCCTAAGATTATTATTCTCATGCATAAAAAAATCTACATTCCTTCTAAGTTTTTTTAATAAATTAGGGCATTCTTTAACCTCCACCTCTGATCCTCTGTGGATCTTGATCTTTTCCAACAAGTCCTCCATAACTTCCTCTAGCATAGCTTCATGTTCCTCCTCTTCTATCAGATCCTCATATGATATCTCCTCATCTATCATCTCCTCATCTAGAAACACTTCTTCCTCTAGCAAGTCCACTTCTTCCAAAAAATCCTCCAATAAGTCCTCTAACAAGTCCACTTCCTCCTCCAAGTCCTTCAGTAGGTCCAAGAAAATTATTTATTATTTTTCTCATGCAATTAGATATATTTTCTTAACAAAATATTTTTTTCTTAATGAAATTATTTTTAAAAAAAATATGTGTAAGATATATATAAATTAAAGTTGGTAATACATTGTTATCTTAGGGAATGTCATGTCTATGGTGTAAAATATTCATCAATCTTGAATCACCATCATTGAGATCTAAAATATGATGAAGATGTTGAATATAAAGAAATGGAATAATAAGTTGTTTTGATAGACCATGATGAACTTATTAATCAAGAGGTGGGGATATATATGATTTATGAAGGACATGCAAACTATATTGAAAAATAATTAGTTAGACATGAGAAAGAAAGTATAAATAATGAAGAATAATGTATTTTCAATGATAGCAAAAAATTAAGATCCAAGTGTAGATGAGGATGTAAAATAATGTGTTGGTAATGAAGACTATGATGAGACTAAATAATATGAAGAGGATGAAAATACTACAATGTCTACTTATTTGAAAAAAAATAGAAATAATAGTACATTTGATGTAGATGATGATAATGACATTCAACTTTCCACTCTTTTTCCAAACTTGATAGAAATAATTGTGTACACATTAATTTTTGGTATAATTATGTAATGTTGGTTTTTATAGGATCTCACTATGTTTGTGATTTATGGGTTTCATCTTAGTGAAATGTTAAAATAAATTTATGTAACAAAAATATGTAAATTTATTTGGTGCACTTATAAGCAACACTTGTAGTCCCAATGTAATTTTACTACTAATGAGATATGATGTAGGATGTTAGGTTAAATTACTATACTATAAGTTTCCATAATAAAAAATAATTATACTAAAACAATTAGTTTATATTAATATTAAATTTAAAAAAAAAAACATGCATTGTTTTGTTCATCCTTCATATTCTCATTTAAAATAACTTTATTCTATATTGAATTTTATAAATTATTTATACTTGTCCTTAGTGAAAAATATTTTGAAACTCTTGATCTGGGTGACCATATCTAAGGTATATTGTTTCACACACTTCAAAGACACTTTTAAGTGTATTTTCTTAACTATGTAGGGTTTATAAATTAATAACTCTTCACTCAAAACCCCCATTTTCATGATTTTTATCCATAATAAGTTAACTATGCTAATGAATCTAATTTTTTAAATATTTTACATCATCACCAACTCCATAACCCTAATTATAGACACCTAATTTTATTAAAACTTTTTTTTATCATGTATTTTTCATGCCTTTTCATACATGGTTTAGTTTTATGCATTTTTCTCTCTTAAAAATGTTTCCTCATAATGGGTCATTTATATCCTTATGTCTTCCACATTTAGTCATAAACAACTTATATATGTCAGTTATTTGAATTAAGATCCATCTAGTCTTCCTCGGTCTAGATTGATCTATGTTTATATGTATTTTCTTGACATGACAAGAATTGACAATGGTTGATTATAGTATCACTATTAGTACTTATGGCCAATTCCGGGCACATTCATTTGTTGGGTCATTTGTGACAATTTATAGTTTCATGTTCTTTGATTGCTTTTTCTCACTCTTTTTCATGGTCATATAAAGTGCAAATGTGTCCAAAATTGAATTTAAATGAGCCTATATATACACATATACACATGTACCATAAGCCATTTCATAATCTCCCACCTTAATTTTTTGATCTACACATTATCTATATCACTTGTACACTTGTATTGAGGATATTGAACATTGAGCATATTCCACCCTAATCATATATACTAAAGTCTTATGCATACATATATTTACCAAACTAAAGTAACATTACAAAGCATATAATTTCCTTTGATTATTTATGGAGAGGAGATGCATTCATTTCTCTCACTTGGGTTTTCCATTATTTTATAACATTGCCATTATAATTTATTTGGAAGACACCTATATTTTTCAATAATATCAACCTTAGTATTTCATTATTTATTTTCCCCTTAGGTTTTATTTTTTGTGGTTGTTTTAGATTTGATTTATTTAGGGTTTACTTTATTATACCTTCACCTAAAAATTAACATGTTAGTTATTAATATTTTAATGCTACTAATTTTAATTCCTATTGATCCATATTTTGTCTCTCTTTTTACTTCTTATACTTAGTTTAATAATATGTTTCCTACATATCATAATAATTCTAATGATCCTCCTATTGTTAATAAAAATAATTGACCCACTTCTAACACTTTATGTATTGGAAATAATACTAGATCATCCATTTGTACACATGCTAATCATACTTTGGCTTCACATATGCTAATACATATTTAAAATTCATTGTTTTGAAAAATTATTCAAGATATGAAAGTTAAAATTAAATAAATTTATAGATCTCAAAGACATAGTGATGTG
>JARHVA010001828.1:2417500-2425000 GCA_037957365.1 Torreya grandis | reverse complement strand
AACACTAGTCTTTCCCTAATAAAAATAGATATCATTATCACAACCCATTTGATTTAATAGATTATGTTTAATACAATTTATTAATATCTAACCTAATAGAATAAGCACAACTACAATCCCCAACACTTCAACATTGGCTATAAGATTCTGATGTAAAGAGACTGATCAAATTTCCAAAATTTGGGAAGGTGGATGAGATCATGCTTACCATTCTCAATACATATAATGAGGGTGATATCTATTTGTTGTAATATGGATCAATCTAAATCAATCCCAACATGATGGCCCTGGAAATATGTTTTACTATGAGGGTGAATTTTTTGGTGCCCTAAAAGATAAATTCAACACTAGATATCCCAAATATGAGGGGAAAAATAAGGGATCTAGGGGGATTCCCATTATGAATGTATAGGATGCTATAGTGAAAATTATTTTTGAATGCATCATGAAGTATTTTGGAAAACCACTAAAAATTCTAAGAAATCCACCAAAGGTGTTATTGAAATCACCTACCAAATGGTAAGGCTCAATGAGGATTTAAATTTTTCATTTTTTTTAAAATTTCATAACACATTAAAAATATTGAGAAGATTGTAAAAAACATATGACATGAATTTTAGTACAAATTTTTGTAGTTCTTCTCTACCTTACTCAATGTAAGTCCCTTAACAGACTTGTCAATCATGACATAGACTTTTGGAATATGATAGAGTTTAACAATATTTTCTAGACCAAGATAGAGCAATATTATGTGAATATAATAAGGTTCAATGCTAGGTGGCTAGAAATTTTGTAGATGATCACTCTATACCCCATATCTCCATAGATTTGATGTAATATATTTGACAATATGTGATAGTGTCAAAACTATATGATTGCATTTAACTTAGAGCTCATGAGCTTACAAATGCACCCATAATGTCTTTTAAATTATTAATCACTAGTCTCAATGTGTGGACAAATTTATAATATAAAAAACTTTAGTTATTTATTTAGTATAACCATTGAAATCAATGCATCTAAGGCCACAACAAACATTACTACAACACACTATAAGATAATAAAAAGTAGAGGGATAAAAATCACCTAAAAAAAATAGCTTCATCTTATTTTTTAATATGAAAATATTAGTGCCAGCATGCAAAGCCTCACCACTTCTAGCAATTAGGAAGACACACTACAATAAAACATGGTTAGATAAAAAAACATGTTACAACAAAATGTGATCTTACATAACAAAGCATTAAAGAGTAGGAAGATTTTTAATAAATATACTCATAGACATAGGCAATGAAGTCTATGGTCTAGAATAAGAAAATGTTTTTTTTATTTTAGAATGTAGTGTGGACTTGACATGTGTAGAACTAGGTATGAAAAGACTCATGGGCTAATATTACCACAACTATAGCTACCATAATATTTGGTAATAAGGGTGAGTTGTAGATTAAAATCATCAACAAGATTAATTATTTCAAGTAAATATAGGTTTAGGATATTAAGTAGTGTAGATAACCTTCCCTTAATAGTTATGTTCACATGTAAGATCTACAAAAGTATGGGGCATTTCATCATAGGAAAATATTCCAATACAACCTCTAGTACACAATAAAAGTACCATACTTTGCTGAGATTATCATCATCAATCAGGGAATGTATGGTCTCTTTTGTCAATTCTCTCTTGGTTGGGGAAGATCAAACACAACAAGATCCAACTTAGACATCCCAACAAAAATAAATAACTTGGGCATATAAGAGACTGAAGAAAGTATTAGTTCCACCTTCTAGGACAAATTCCATATCATAAAAACACATAATGGTCATCTACTACATTTTCTCTTTCATAATAAAAATAAGAGATCTTAGCTCTAGAGCCACTTGAGCTTAAGCACCCAAAAAATAGGAAGACATCATAGCTCAATAACAAGTTGCATAGCATAAGTTGAGGTAGAGAAGGCAAGGAAAGAAACCATGGAGAATGATGGTAATGAAGAGAAGATGAAGATAAAGGATAAGGGAAAATATAAATCTATTGAAGATGAGGAATAGAGGAAGTAGTAGGAAGAATAAAATAAAATTAAAGAGTAAGAAACTATTTTGTATAAGTAAAGGTAGGAAGCTAAGGCTCACCAACAAACATAACAAAAAATGTAAGAAAATCAACACCAAAATTTGTAGGGAGAATAATAACTTGTAAATAAATACATAAAACATGCAAGCCAAGATGCACAAGAAACATAGTATAAGAAGGTTGAAGTTGAGGAAGTAGCTAAGGTAGAAGAAAAAATTAAAAGAATCTATGTGTAGATAAGAACATGTAAATAAATAGGGTTAGGAGAAAGAGGCCAAGGAAAAGTCAAAGGAAAAATATAAAATTAAGACAGACATTGATGCCAAAGCTAAATCAAAAGTTGATTTTAAATCCATGAAAAATGTAAAACATCAAGTTATATCAATGTCCAAAATTAAGGGTGTGATACATAAAGCCCAAAAACCACTACCTAGCTCACAAGGCTCATAGTACACCCAAGGATTTGTGCAAGAGGAATAAATTCAAATGAAATAAAAACTACCTAGCTAATGGTCATGGGATATTCTTCAAACCTCCACTCATAAAATAATATTTTATCTATTGATTCCAAAAATCAATAAGACACCCACCATGATGATGAATTTGAATTTAGTTATAGATATAATAAATTAATAAACATATATCAATGTTTCCTAATTTCCTCTATCTAAAAAATTAAAGGGATGAGTGCAATTAAAGAATCAATTACATAGAAAGCTTTAACCTTAGAGCAATAAGTATTATAGATCTATGAGGAAAATGTAGACCTACACCTCTATTTCACAAAGGCACACCAATTCATTGATAACACTTACCTTACATTGGTCACTCATGTTTTGGGTTTCCAAAATAATATATGAAGATAAATAATTTTCAACTCTCTTGTTTCATCTCAAAAAATATTCGATCATTGTGTAGAAGTTATAAGAGATTCACACATAGGGGAAAAACATTAAGGTGGAGATGGAGGCAATATTTTAACTTTTGGAGGAGTATGAACAAATTTTAGAAGTTGATTTTTTATAAACATAACACATCACATGAGGGATGATTGATTGCAATTAGTAATTAAACAGTTCATGAGTTGAATCCAAATCAGAGTTTGATAAGGAAGACAAAGGAAAAATAATAATGGTGGATCAATATGATACCTTAGACACACTCAACATCACATTAAAGTAACCACATAAATTAAGAGATAATGTCATGTAAAAGCTCAATATATGGTAAAATGAGATGTCACACAATACATTTGTAAGAATACAAACATAGAGGAATGTAGATCACTTCGATAAGCTATCGCAAGAAATCCAAAAAAAAATTGTAAAATTATAATGCACTTTTCACCATCATGAAAGATGGTGATATTTAAAATATAATTGTGTGACAAATATTGAAATGCATAATGCTTATTACAGTGCAAGAAGTCCTCACTAACTAGATGATGTATAAAAATGAATTGGAACATTTATATAGCTTCATTTTAGACATCATTAAGGATCTCCCATTAATCCATCCAAACTATATTCAATAGGATCTTAATCAAAGAGAGATGGTCATAGTTTCACATCTAATGACTCAAATGTAACAACCATCACTAGCACCAAATGATCCAACCATGACTTTTTCTTCATCAACTTAAGTATAATCATCATTTTAACTTCCTAGTTCCTATGATGTAGTCCATGCCACCATATCCTATGGATTTAGTACAAACACTTAAATTTTTAAAATTTGAAGAGACTTTTAGGTTATTTAATTAAAACATTAGGACTAGGGACATGTTGGTTTAAAACATGTAAATGGAATCCATTTGGTTATGTCATTTTATTAAAAACCTTTAAGGGTGTTATAGTGGTATGATACTTGGTTGAAAACCTAAAAGGGAGGATAAGTGCTATGCAAGAGAGGAAACTCATGAATTAAACCTTGAGTAATAATTATGAATAATGCTTTTAGTCTGATCATTTGTAGTAGGAAGCTCTTCTAGATATAGTTTACAAGACACTTCCTAGGAATTTATATCGGGATGAAACAACAATTTAAGTTTGAGAAAGTGTTGCTAGTAGAATAGGGATACAAATTCAAAGTGTATAATTCTATTTCAAGTGTGTTTATCACACCTTTTTGTATGTGGTGTATTATTTCTTATTTTATGTGAATATCTTTGAGAATTAAAAGTATTCACAATATGAAGAGTGTTTTTTTAAATTATAACAAACCATTGGAATGTAAAGTGGCATAGTATTTCTAAATCTCTACAAATATTTCTCAGTTGTACTGAAATAAGGTTTCGAACTATTTAACACCTCCAACAAAAATTGGATTTTATAATTGTAATCTAACATAATTAACTTCAAAAATCAAACCTATTATTTTTGTCAAATATTATAATTTATTTATTTGATATAAATTTTATGAGATTACTTCTAGACCCATTTCCACCTATTTTTAGAATCTAACCATGCACAAGTGATTACAAATTTAGGTTTTTCTCTAATAACTTTATTTATCAAATTCCAAACATAGTAATCCTCTATTTTGCACATTTGGTATATGTTTTTATTTCTATATTATTGTATATAGGTCATGTTTGTCTTATGTATCATGTTATATGATTTATTTTTCTTAGGTTATATTTCAACCACAATTATTCACCTTTCATTAAAACAACAAGATAACAAATACTAATTCAAGAGAAGAATGGAAAAAACAACATATTACACATTACTCATAGTGGACATTTTTGATTGAAAGTATTAGGAGAATGGGAAGTAGAGGACATGATTTAAAAAATGGGTCCATAAAAGATATATAAATATGGATTCATAATATCCCAATTACTCATGGCATGAGGGAAAATAACCTATATGTAGTGCTACCTAATTTTATAATCTTACCCATGTTATATCTTATTCTAATAAACTTTTGATTATTATTTATTAGTATTATAATTTTTATAATTATTTAATTCAAAATGCCAAGCTAGTTATTTTCTTATTCATGATTTACAAGCTTAGGATATTTAGTGCAAACCTAGTGAAGATGATGTATTTTAAATTAAAAAAATGTCATGAACAAATATATGATGATGAATTTTTTAACTATTTACATTAGTAATATTTTATTCAAAGTTGATGGGTTTTAGTTTATGTACTTTTCAAATTCATGATATTTTTTATGTTTGGGATATAACCTTTGAAGTCAAACCACTAGATGATTACATACATATAGTTTGATTGAAGGTTGGGAAACACTAATAAATAACATTGATATGGAAATATACATTCAAGTAATTTGATATTAGTCATGTCATATAGGTATCAAGTAATATTATAAAATTTGATGTATTTTCTTCTTCAATTTTAAATTATTATTATAGTTTATTAATTAATTTGTTATGCACTAAATAAACAAATACATTTTATTTTTTATTTTACATGGAATGTCCAACTCTCATTATTAACCTTTTGTAATTTATTTTTTTGCGTAGTTAATTACACCCTTAAAAATATTACTTAAAATAGTTTTTTTTTAATTATATGTTAATATTTTATTTTCATAATAAAAAATGAATCTTAATTTTGATATTCCATTTATCTTGTATGGAATTAGTTGAAATGACTATGATCATAAATAAAATCAAATCACATTGACATTGATGATAGTGATGCAGATGATGAAGATGATTACGATCATGATGACTAATAGTTATTCATTCTTACTTCATTTATTTTTTTATTATATCAAATTTTTAAATGATGTAAATAATTATAGAATTATATACATAATTAATGAAGACAACGATTCAATTAAAGTTTGATTTGAGTACAATATTTGATAATTACCATATTTTATAATATTTTTTTATTTTAATCCATATTGTATTAGTAAGTTGATAATCATTCTAATAGCCACAACTACCTCAATTTTTTATGCCTTGTCATTGATCTCCATGTATCATTTCAATGATTTTACCAATAGTTTATTAGCTCATTTTTCTATCAACATTTAGCTAAAAGGCCACATTTTCACAAATTTCCCAACATAAACAAGGAATGAATAAGAATATGAGAGAAATTTATTAAATTATATACTATGTTTACAAAAATGTCACACCAAATAATCGACAATGAGTTACAAATTATTTTCTCCAAAAGAAAATCTTCAACCTCTCAAATACAAAGTTATGTTTAACACCTATCAATACCTTGATATTTTCCATATGGCTCAAAAATATGAGGTTAAAAATTTAAAATAAAACATGATTAAATATGTATTTAATTTTTCTATACCCCTAGTAAACACAAATATCATGTTAAATCAACATTTAAGGCTAAGACTAATGATAAATCTAAATTTTAAACTTAGAGTAAGGTAAATATTATAGTAAAAATGGTATCCCAACCACTTGATTGGATTTTTATTCCTCATCAATCAAAAAAATAGTTTAAAAATCACTTTTATAATCCTCACCAAGTTATTAAATAATTTATTGAATGCAACATGAATATTTAGCTCCATAACTTCATTTGGATACATCTTAACCTTTACCTAGAAAATACAATTTAAATGCTTATTATGAGTGCCATAATGTTTTAGGACATACTAACAATATATTTTATACATTTAGACATGATATACAAGATCTCATTGATATTATTTATTTTAAAATGATACTCTCCAAAATATTAGCAATATATTTGGCCAAGTCCAAGTTTCACACCATGGTACTATGTAGTATTATTGCTTATGATTTTAGCTCAAGGATTGATTTTTATGCATAGCCAACATTTTATTTTACTAATAAATATCCAAAATATTAAAAATAATTAAATATTTTTATTTATAAAGAAAATTATACCTTTAATTTAAAAGGATTTAAGTTTATCTTATTTTTAATCAATAGAGGAACCACCTTGATTATAAAAGCCTTCTAGGATTTTAGCTCTTAAGTGAAAATATACACATGAATGAAAGAATATAAAATATTGAGATGATACATATGGGGGATAATTTAAATTTAAATATTAAAATTGGGTGGGTATGCTAATTAAATGGTATAAATTATTAGAAACTTGATTCAGATTTTTAGATTTATGGGAATATTGTGAAGGAAGAAAATATAGAAAAATGTAGGTAGTATTTGCATTGATGTTGGATGAATTTTAATAATATGTAGGTGAATAGTATTAAGGATCATTATTTATATTTATAATTCATTTTTATTGATATGGAGATTATGTCCATTATTTAGGTCCTTGACATGTGGAAAATGTCAAGCTCTCCAAGAGAGCATTCTAAATATTGAAACTATGTAGTTTAATTTAACACTTTTTATAAACGTTTTGGATTATTTATTACCTTTGTTCATATATATGTACAATACCTCTTTAAATTAAATTATTAAATGATTTATTTGATTTACAATA